>CAMZMU010000043.1:59648259-59935927 GCA_947311845.1 Poa pratensis | reverse complement strand
GCCTCCTGCCACGCCACACCATCGCGCCGCCACGCAGGGCAGCCGACCCGCGCACTCCACCTCCGAACGCAGCCTGCAGCCAGCGCCTCCGCAGCGCCCAGGTTGCCGCCGCGGCCTGCATCGGGCCCAGATCGGGCCTGGTCTCCACCGTCGCCGCATCTCCAAGGGTTCCATCGCCTGCATCCGCACGCGCCGCGCGGAGCACGAGGCCCCCGTCGAGCCCCATGAACCAGCGCGCTGCTGAGAGAACGCCCCGCCGCCGCCATGCCGCCCAGGCTTTGCCTAGGTGACACCCTTCCGGCGGCGGCGAGGGTCATGCCGAGGTAGAGAGGGCCGAGAGAACCTCGCCGGGGGCGCCCCGGTGCGGCCGACGGGGCCGCACGGGAGCGAGTTGAGCTGGAGACGGGCGCGGAGGAGGAAGGCGACGCCCGCTACGACCCCGGCGTCTACGGCGCGAGATTCCGGCTGGGATGAAGAGAGGGCGCCGCGAGGGCTCGGGATCTACTCTCGGCTGCGCCGGAGGCCGCCGGAGGCGAGAGATCGGGCACCGGCGGCGGAGCTGGCTGCTGGTCGCTCCTCAGATGCGGGTGGTCCAAATTTGAGGCTTGAACGTTGAATTTTGATTGCTTAATTAGTGTTAGGATTTAATTAACCATTTAATTAAAGGGATAATCCTCCCTCTGTAATTCTGTATGTCGGTTGGTCTGTCAACCGACTTTCCTCACACCCCTTCGATCGAAGGGACTCGACCCATATTCGTGTCCCTTCCCCTTGTATAAATAGGCTGGATATCAATGGAATAAAAGTTAGTTGAATCATTTGTTCCTCTCTCGATTCCTCCCGAATCTCCTTCTAACACGTTATCAGCACGTTGCTCTCAACAGAGTAGAAACTAACCGGCAGAGACTCGCCGGAACTACCGGCAGACTCGCCAGAAACGAGAAGAACAAGAAGAAACGCATCAGGTAACTTGGTGCCACAAAAACTTGCCTTCCACGATTCTCCTGGCCGTCGAGGCAGCCGCGTCGCTGCCATTTCCGACCCCAGTGGTCGTTGAGGTCGCCGCGTTTCCCGTCGCGAACATCCGTGGTCGAGGACGAAGCCATGCCGCCGGGATAACCACGTACGCCGTCCTCCACGGGCCGCGGTTTCCCTGCCGTACCTCCACCCTCGCCCTGCACGGGCGCTCGCCGCCGTCTCGTGGCTTTTGGCGTCCGCTCGTGAGCCCGCCGTCGAGCAGCCGTGGCCGCCGCTAAGGCACATGGTGCCCCGCGTCGCTCAGGCTCTCGAACGGCGTCGCGCTAGGCACCCATCTCTCCGGTAGTCCTTCCTCCGAGGATGAGCGCGGCGGGAGCCCCTCTCGCCGCCGGTGAACGTCGCTGCAGCCGCGAGCATGGTGGGTCGGCCGGCCGTGGAGTACTCCGCATGTTCCTCTCGTGAGGATTGGATCGAGTAATTGGGGATTTATTTCCCTTCTCTCTCCTTGCCCCTTGACCAGGCTGGCAGCCTCACGTGTAGGGCCTGTTCACGTGGCCATGTGCATGCGGATGGAATCAAAGGCACAAGCAGATTTGATAGTAGCTAATTTGTTTTAGTGCTTCACTATAACAACATATTAGTCTTATATAACAGTAGTTCTAGCAGTAATCTATTCTTGTTAGACCCTGTTCTATTCATACATTCTTTTTGTTGAGTACCGATGTATTGATATCCTAAGTTGGATGAAATATATTTCCACGTCTCGCACGTGTCGAGATTAATTACCTCCATTTGCAATTGAGATTTTAAATTTCTTGCAAATATAAATTCGGTACATTATTTCAGTACTGTTTTCTATTGAGTACGATGTGCTAGAATAAATGTGATGTAATATATTCCATTTTTTACATGTTGAGATTAATTTGCATCCACTATTTGCAATTGAGATTTTTAATTTCTTGCAAATATAAGTTCAGTACCTCTATAGTACTGTTTCTCTGTCGAGTACGATGTATTCCGGAATCCTTTTAAGATATGTATATATTTCCATGTTTGACACATGTCGAGATTAACATGTCTATTTGCAATTGAGATTTTCAATTTCTTGCAAATATAGATGCAAAATTCAAAGTGATTTCTTCGAATTGATGTTTTGGGATCATGAGGTGGTGTGTAGATTTATCTACCACTACTGTTTAAGCCTACATTTTGTCACTTGACATTATGATTGCCAATGTGCTCTCCCATACATTTTAATTAAGTTATGACATAAGGCATTCGAAGTGTGAGTATCTTATACTCCGCTAATGCTGCTAGATCTACTCCAAAATTTCTTTTGGAGATTATCTACAACGTGTCATACTTAACAATTTGAGGTTCACACTAATGAGTTCAAGCCCACTTCTTGAAACTTCATTTATTTTGCATAGTTCATTACGACATAACCATGATGGATTTTAATTTACCAAATGTAAATTAATATTCTCTGGTTTACCATATAGATAAACGATGGCTCGAGAGTTTGATGCACTGCTCTCAACAGCACAACTATCCTAAATGGGTCATGGACATAAAGATCGCCCTTGCGTCCCGTGGTTAGTGCGTGCAATCCAAGCTCCGGATGTTTCACTCCCGGCTGGAGTCACGCCGATGACAGATGAGCAAAAATATGATGCTTTGTACATCATAAGGCACCATGCTCATCCAGATCTCAAGTCTGATTACTTGGAGGAAGAATTCCCCAGTACCTTGTTTCAGGCCCTCAAAACGAGGTATGAACAGCAGAAGGCAGTTGTCATGCCTGAAGCACTCCATGATTGGACACATCTCCGACTCCAGGACTTCAAGTCTGTCGGGGAGTACAATCATGAGGTTCATAAATCAGTTCCAAACTACGCTTTTGCGGGAAGGAACCTACTGATGCGGAGAAGATAGAAAAAAAAACTTTGTCATTATACTTCCATCTGACAGGATCCTCCAGCACCAGTACCGTGCACGCGACTACCAAGTCTATTCCGACCTTATTCATATTTACTTCAGGCTGAAAAGCATGATGAGCTGCTCGCTAAGAATGGCTCTCAACGCCCGGTTGGTTCTCAACCTTTACCTGAAGTTCATATGAATGTCGCGAACGGGCAAAAGTTTGATGCTGCCTTCAACGGCAAGCCTTCGAACTTCAATGGTAAGCGAAAGCGCAACCGGAACATGAAGCCTAGAAACTCAGACCGTGGGAAAGGCACCGCAAAGCATGAGTTTAAAAAAAAACTAAGCTTTGCTACAAGTGCGGCTGCTACACGCATCTCACTAACAAGTGCAAGACCCCAAAGCATCTGGCTATTCTGTATCAGCAATCCCAGGGATGCAAAGCACCTCAAGGGAAAAGGTTTGAAGCCAACTTCAACCTTCCTCCAGATGACACCAATGGAGCTGCTTGTTCGCGAGATGTTCCTACTGGACCTTGCAACGCCATAACTCTCCATAAGTCACAGGACCCTACAGGCACGGAGAACATGATGGTTGAGCACGCCTCAACCAAAGTGTTTGGAGACTTAAACTAGTCCCACTATCTCCTTAGTGGTCGTTTTATTAATGTCCATTTGTGTTCTCGTAATAGAACGTATATATTGTATCAGCACTCTGATATAAATAAGATTGCATACATTCTATATATCTGATAAAGATTTCCATATTGGAACTTCTTCAATTCTATATATAGATTTCTACGAGTACCAATCCGATGGATGTGGAACAAGTATATGAAAATGTACCCCTCTGTTGTCTGGATTGTACTACACGTACATCCAACTCGTAGCACATGTTGCATATAATGCAATTCCATCGGTCATGTTTTGCATGAGCTAAACTTTCCTAGTCATGAGATTTAGTTGCACTATTGTGCCAGTGGATCACTTCAGTCCCTTGAACACATTCAAGGTGATATTTGTGGTCCCAACCAACCATTGTTTGGACTAAAGATCGAATTAAAGCAATTCGAATGGACAAATATTGTTGCAGAATTCTCTTCACATGCCTCCACTATTTTGTGCATGGCTCCGAGGATCGAAGTTCAGCACAATGTCCTATGTGTCCATACACAATTGTTTTTGGTTTCGTCTCTGATCAAAAGGATTTTCTCATTGCACGACCCATGTTAATGAATTGCAATTTACCAACTTTACATTGGAGTCATGCAGTTTTACACGCTGCTACTGACTAACTGCATATAGCAGTACTTCCCCTCTGCAATTGATACGTGGAAATCCTCCGAGCATTTCCCATCTGCGTAAGTTCGGAAGCGCTTCACGCGTACCGATCTCACCACCGCAGCGTACATCATGGGCCCACATATGAGGGATCTATGTGGGGTACAGATATCCGTCGATAACCAGTACCTTGAAACCCCTCATAAGGGATGTATTCATAGCCTAGTACGCTGATTGCTTATATTTAAGGAGGATTATTTCCAGGCATTAGGGGGAGATTTCAAGTACCACATCGAATGCCAGGAAATCAATTGGGACTTCACGTTCCTCCTCATACCCACGTACTCAAGAATCGGGACTCTACGTTCGATTCACAAATTTGCAACACATGCAAATAACCTGCCAGATTCATTTACTGATCTCAAAGGTGTTACAAAATCCTTCAATCCGGTTAGAAATGCGCCCGAAAGAGTGGAGGTACCAATAAAAACCACTCAACTCCCATTCCTGCGAAGAGGGGGAGTAGTAAGGCCTCTAACCAGGATCTAGCTTCACGCAAGCAACAAAGGAAATTGAGGAAAAATCCTCTAAGTCAGTAAATGCAAGTTAACCTAGCGTTAACAAACACCTGATGGGTAGTATACACCCAGTGGAAGGGAAACCTCCACAACCCAGCTTCAGCTTGCACACACTGGCTGGGACATCGGAACACTCAGACTCACGCGTATTGGGAAATCACGAAGAGTCATCATGGGTGGATGCGATTTCCTCCAACTATATCAATTCTGGAGAATCTTACAACAAAAGCCTACAACTGTCGACAAACATTTCTCTTGTCTGATTGCCAATAACCTTCACAATGATTCAGATCCAAATACCATGGCCATGGAAGAGTGTAAACCACTCACTCGGACTGAAACAATCGAAGGGTGCAATCCAAGAAGAAAATAGCCTCGCTCTTCCAAATGAATTCCCTATATGGGATTCAATATGTTTTCTTCTAAAAACAGAATGAGAACAAGGTGGTGAGAAAGCAGGGCTTGTAGCATAAGGTCGGGTTTCCGCAGAGATCCGAGACCTACTCTCCAGACATGAGTGGAATCCTCATTTTCCGATACCTATATCATTGGCATTACAAAGTCATCTATCTATGCAGTTGATAGATGCAGTGACTACATAGCCATGTGGATCACTAGATTCGGACATGTATGGTTCCTGAAGGAATCTCCATCCGAATTGAAATACAAATGCAACATGATCGTGTAAAGTCAATGAGTCACTACGTGGCTTATTGTTGTCGGCATATTTGGTACAACCGACGTAGTGAGTACCTTTTACACAAGGATCACTCCTACACTGATGATTGCCCATGCGTGTTTATCATGCTCAAGGATTACTCCTGCAATGACAAAGCACGTGATCATCTAAAAGACGGAATTTGAGATGAAGGATTTGGATAAAACCAATTAGTGCTTGTGACTAATACTCTAGCACCTTCACTCAAGAATTATGGTACACCAAGCTGTCTATGTCAGAAAATATTGGAAAAAAATTAATAGGGACAAGTCATATCAATCTCCCATGACGGTTGTTCGATCTCTAGACGTAGAGAAAATTCACTCAACCACGGGAAGATGTAGAAGAGAAGTTGGAACTTAAAGTTCCATATCTCAACGCCATTGGACCCACCAACACAACTAGCTGGGAATCAAGAATATCTTTCGATATCTCCAAGGCACTAAATATCTTGACCTATTATTTCTCTTTTAGAGAAATCTGAACTCCAATAACATCAGGCACTAACACTGCTACATGTACGATCCCACAATGTGTACCTACAGGGTAGAGCTGTCACCCCATTGACGTCTTTCATACAGACTCTGGTGACTACACCTAGCAATCATTCTAAAATGCAAAGCTGCATGTTAATACGTGTGGCTTCAAGGAATGATGAACCACATACATCAGTCATGTGGCATTGGTTCTCTTGAACCATAAACCATTATCTACACAGATAATGTTGCTTGTGTTGCATGGATGCAAACATGATACATAAAGAGCAATATCACTAAGCATATTGCCCTCAATTGTTTATCCCTATGAATTCTAGAAGAGTCGGGGAATAAACATCGCGCAAATCCAAATCATGCAAGAACCTTGCTGGTTTGTTCATGAAGTCTCTACCAACTTCAGTACTCCTGAAGGTGGTATACGATGGCTTCAAGATATGCAAGAGTCAGGGGGGTATCTTCCTGAACTATTCATGTTCAAAACATCATATTACACTCTTTTTCCCTTTATGAGTTTACTATCTAGGTTCTCATTAAGGTTTTTAATGAGGTAATATCAACACAAGATCATATGTCATACTATCCATTTTCCCCACCGGGGTTTTTTTTAGGAAAGTATACACGACATATTTATTGATCTCTAAATTCTATGGATTAACTTCATATTGAGTTAAGAGAGACAATAATCATTATATGCTGTGTCATTTTCTCCTTATTTTCCCACCGGGTTTGAAGGAGTTTTAACAGCATATACAACCATTATATGTTGCATCATTTTCTCCTTATTTTCCCACTGGGTTTAAAGGAGTTTTAGCAACATATCATACACACTACTCTCCTCATATTTTTCCCACAGGGTTTTTGGAGGAGATTATTCCCAAGATTATTCCAGAGATGTTCAATCACAAGGACGAGGAAGGATTAGGGGGAGTGTTAGGATTTAATTAACCATTTAATTAAAGGGATAATCCTCCCTCTGTAATTCTGTATGTCGGTTGGTCTGTCAACCGACTTTCCTCACACCCCTTCGATCGAACGGACGCGACCCATATTCGTGTCCCTTCCCCTTGTATAAATAGGCTGGATATCAATGGAATAAAAGTTAGTTGAATCATTTGTTCCTCTCTCGATTCCTCCCGAATCTCCTTCTAACAATTAGTACGTGTGCTTCGCCCATTGATTAACCCATGATGACAAGTTAGTTAACAACAGGCTCCACATACAGTCTACTTATACTGTGCCCAAGTCAAGTGAGTTTTTCATACGTCTATTTTATCCATTTTACAGAAAGTACAAGTTGCAATTCTCACTAAACTAAAATTTACACTTTAAAATTAGTCGGACTGTAGGCGTCATCATGGTATTCACCACCATGCATGCAGCATGACACGTACGTACTTAATCCCCTAATTAGTTTTAGTTGTTAAGAAAAGCGTACCCTTGGCCGGCTAAGGCCCTAGTAGCTCATGACCTTTCCACACAACAAAGTGCACCAGGCTATCCAAAGCTCCATGGGGTTCAGGGGTGATGTGCACATGCTAGCTAGCTTAATTAGAAATAACCACTTCTTAGATAGAGAGGAATTAAACTTTGGGTTAATTAAACTTCTATTTAATTAATCGAGGACTAGCTCCAGCCACGGCGACCTTTGCCACACAACCTGCACCCTAGTTGTCAGCAGTTCCACGGCACAGCTAGATTAATGTTTTGTTTGATTCCTAGGCTGGGCTAGTATCAGGTCACAGCTGGCTAGCAGGCAGAGGAGGAGGAGGAGGTGACTGTGAAAGTGTGGAGTCATGATGGTGGCGCAAACGACCTGTGTCCTTTGCCGTTTTCTTCATCTCGTATCAGTCAGCAGTGCCCAGGAGGACAGGACGACATGCCATTCATTAGGCAATCACGCGCCCTCCTCGCCCTGCCCAAACCGGCCAATTGCTCACCCTGCATGCTCGATCTTGAATCAAATCCCGATCCTCTATCAGCAAGATTAAATAAAATATACGTGTAGTAGTAGGACCTTCTGGAAATAGGCTTTCCCCCGCTATATAAATATAGCGACCACCCGATACAACTTTGAGAGCACTGCTGGGGCAAACATCACAAGGACGACCAAAAGAAAAGAAAGAGAAAACGAAAACGAAAGTGACTCGCAACCGTTGCGCCCTCTACGGCAAATTCCCACCACAAGCCTAGCACTCTAAATCACCGCGTACTAAACCACACCTCCAAGAAGGAAAGCGACGACAACGACGCTGCTGCCCGGACTGATCTAGGGTTTCCCCGGTACGCTCCGAGGAGTGGGGAAGGGGTACACCCGACGCCCTTCAGGAAGGAAGGGTGACACTAACAAGCGTCACCGCGTCGGTGTCAAAACGAATGGATTTCTCCCGATCGACTGCCAAAAAACCACATCCCGGACAATCTGTGGCGCTCCACCAATCATGCCATCCACCAACTCACGCCACCACGGTCTTGAAGTCACCATCGCCGTTTCACCATGGCAAACGTAGCAAGGCTGGCCAGCCCGACAGGAAGCAGCCATAGACAAGATCCGGTAGTATCACAACCACGCGGGAGGGAACAGCCTCCACCGTCGTAGACGGTAGCCGATCGGATGCAACGACAAGAGCACACCGGGCCATTGGTGCCGGAGGGCGGCAGCAACGCAGCCACCTGGCGGACGTCCTCCACCGCCATCGGCGGGTGCTGACTGGACACGCCAGCAGGGACATACCAGGCCGTGCAGGCCCGCCCGAGCCCCGGGGGGCTCGTAAAGTCCCCGCCACCATGCTGCTGCACGTAAGCCGCCCCTGCCGCTACCCTCAATGTCGGCCCATAGGCTCGGCGGACCCGGACAGGCCCGCGAAGCTCCGTCGCCACGCTGCAGACAGATGCGGCGTCATCCCTACCATCTCCGTCACGAGCCGCTCAGCAGGACAACCGGAGACAGCGAGGCAAAGCCCGCCCTCACCACATGGGCCACCCGCGCCGCGCCAGGGAGCCCCGCCGCCGCGCTGGACCTTTGCCGCCGAGCAGCACCACCTGGGCTAAGACTGCCCCGCGCCGCCCAAGAACAGGTGGGGAAAGACCTAGGGTCCGCCGCCACCGGCGCTGCACACCGGCGACGGCGGGAGGGAGGAGAGGAAGTAGAGGCCGGGGTCGGGGACGGAGGCGCGGTCCGGGTCGCGGGAGGGAAGGAGCGGGTCGGGTGTGGGGGTGGGGGGGGGGGGGGGCTTTCGCTAGCTCGGAACTTTCCTGAAGTCGCCTTCTTTTTTGTCAAAGTCGCATCGTAGTAGTAGGATGCTTAATTACTACTAGTAGCTAGCTAATGCTAGTTGGAGTCAGATCCATGGACGAAGCTAACTTTGTCAAATGCCATGATCATGCTAAGGTGGAGAAGAGATGCCAAACAGATCAAGTGATCTTATCTATCGAGCAGGGTTCAGACTTCAGAGTGAGCATATTCGAAACCTTGGACAGCAAGGTATGTACGTAGGTCGCCGGCCGGGCAGCTCGGGCAAAAAATAGCGAAGAAATCACCTTTCATCCGAAGATTCTTAGCCAAAAAGAAACACACTTGTATATGTTCTAGGGTGGGGAGGGGAGGGGAGGTAGGCAGCGCTCTGATGCGAGATGCGAAAACCCTTCACGCGGTCTCGCTTGCATGCCACCAAAGTGAAGCGTGATTTTTCTCTATTTAATTTGACTCAGCCTATATAACGCACACTGTGGAATTGTTATCTCTTTACATGGAAAAATACACATAATTATATGTATACCTTTTTACATGGCAACAAAGTGAAGCGACATTTTTCTTAGTTTTATTTGGACTCGGCATATATACGCACACAATGAAATATAGTATCCATTCAAAAAAAAGTATACTTTGACATGAAAAATACTCATAGTTATGTCTATCTTTTCACATGCATAGAGTGATAGAGTAAATTGATTGCTCAAATGGAAAATGATATTGCATTAATTTATCATTATTTAACCGTTTTACGTACTATTATTCCTTATGCATGGTACGGTAAAAGTTACGGTTTAATCGTGCATTAGTGACCGTGAAAAGTGAGACTTTCTCCAATGACAAGGGTAAAAAACCGCAGGTTTACATGCGGTATATAAATATATATAGGAGCCGATGAATAGACGAGAACGAATAGGAGAGGAGAGAGAGAGAGGAGAAAGCCTCTGAATTTGATTCTCTTGTCTTTGATTCCCCATTAACCGATGATTATCTTGAAATCGAATTATCGTGCATGCGTGTAATTAAGCCATTTAAAAAACCATAAGATAGAAGCTTTTTTCTCTCTTTCACAAGAATCGTCCTGCATGATTTTCTTCTTGAGATCCTCCGGGTGTAAATTACAAAAAACACCACAGTAGAGGAAATGTATAAATGCTTTAATGAAAAATCACCACTTTTGATGCATTTTGGTTAGTATTTGTCGATATTTCTCCAATTATGATTCTCTTGTTGCGATTTACTTCTCCGGAGAATTGTTGTGGACCAGGACTAGTAGCCCCTAGCCCGGAGGTTGTGTGAACACTGTGTGAATATTTGAAAAGCTTACTGTTTGCGCCCGTAAAAAAAGAAAAGCTAGAAACAAAAGAAAGAACCACGGTCCGTGGCTATCGGCTAGCCGTGTCGGCCGTCGTCGCGCGGCACCGCCAGATTTTTCTTCCCCACGTACGACTTTAGTCATCCCCAAACCGACGCGACCAAAAGCAAAGCCCGCAGCTCTGCGACTGCACTGCACTGCATGCACCGCAACAGCCAAACAGCCAGACGAGCAGGCTGACCCCGGTCAATGCCAAAAAGCATCTGCGCTGGCTGTCCACAGCAATGGCCATGGCGATGGCCCCCCTCGCAAGGAAGACATCCAGCTCACCTCGGTTTACCCCTCCTCCAAACCAGACACAGAGCCAGCTCAGCGAGGGTCCGGGGGTGATTCTTGACTGAGAAGGAAATGGGAGATTCTACAGCGGATTAAAGAAAGAACTCCAATTAACAATGGCCGGTGGAGTGGTGAGGAGGAGGGAGAGGATAAGTGTAGATGCTCCTGCATGTGTGTGTATATATACCCGAGATTGATCCGATTTATCACCATCATTCCCTCCTCCAATCCGGTGCAAAGGGTGAAGGAAAGGAGGAAGCAAAGCATCCCATTCCTCCCTCTCCCCTCCCCAACCCCACCACACCTTGGCACCACCTCGCTTCCTCTGTTCTTCTTCCGGCCTTTATCTCCTCCCGCGGCCAAGCATCTCCCCCTTTAATCCCCTCCTCACATTGCCCAGATACTACTGCTTGATAGATTTGCAGATTGGTTTAACCATTGTCTGTTTCTTCCATGGTTGGTTAAGCGAGCGAGTGTGAGGGGCGAGGAAGCTAGCTAGCTGGGGCACATCTATCTTGTGACGCAAAGCTCGCTCCGCATCTTTCCTTTCCGAGCTCACGCCACCGCGGCCGCCACTGTTTCTTCTTCCCCTCCCCTGCCGCATGCCACTCGCGTGCTGCCTCGGTCCGTTGGTTGGTTGCAACGGCGCGTCCTCCCGCATTGGGCGCCACCTTCGTCTTCTTTAGCTCCACAGCTCCTCGACGCCTAGGCGCAGGACAGAAACAGAGCGCACCGCTCTGCTGCCTGCATTGCTGAGTTCCACTCGAGAACGCGCGTCGGCTGTTTCTTCCTCCGGCCGGAGCGCGCGGCGCATGCGCACTGCCGGGACCGACTGACGGCGTCACGCGGGGGGAGGATGCGGTTCACGGCGGGGGGCTCGACGACGCACTCCTGGCAGCCGACGGCGGCGGGGGCGGACACCACGGACCTGGGATTCTGGCTGCGCTGGCGGGTGGCGGTGTGCGCGCTCTGGGTGCTCTGCTGCGTCGCCGCCGCGCCTACCTCATCTGGCGCCACGAGGGGCCCCGCGCGCACCGCCGGCCGGGCGGTGCCGGCGGCGTCAAGGAGCCGGCAGGCCGAGGAGGAGGCCCGACGGGGTGCTGTACGACGACGAGGCGTGGCGGCCCTGCCTCCGGGACATCCACCCGGCCTGGCTACTCGCCTACAGGCTCGTCTCCTTCTTCGTCCTCTTCAGCCTCCTCATCGTCATCGTCATCTCCGACGGCGGCAACATCTTCTACTACTACACGCAGTAAGCCACGGAAGCCATTGTCATCACCTCCGGCTGCTTTTTTCTTTACTACAGTGCAGCAGTGCTTGCTTCAGTCCTTTTTTTCTCAACACCTCTTTTTTTTGTTCTTGGAAAAGAAAATGATTTTACTTGGTTATTTTCATAGACGCAAAGTTGGATTAAAGATTGGTTTTTTAACCATGGGAAAAAAGTGCATTCTTCCATCTGATGATAATCTTTCTTGCTGTGAATTAACTGGCGCTGAACTGTCAATGTAGTTTGGTCAGGAACTTTGGCATCTGTTCTCTCCTCTTTTAAAATTTTGAATTTCACTTCAGGGAATAAAGGGAGAGGTTTCTCATGATTACATCAACTACTGAACTTTGACATATGTTTCCTGCATAAACCAAGAACAGTGAGAATGTCCAGCAATTTCTTCACATTGGTATTGATCTAACTGTGCACAACTGATGGCTACCAACAGTTCGCTACCTAGCTTCGACAGCAAGAGACTCTTCACCTGTTGGGCTTCATTTTTCAGCACTGCATTTAGTTCTTGGGTGTATCAATGCATTTTGATGACAATTTTATTGATGATGCACTACTTCGATTACATAATTGCAAAAGGACCTCATCTACAGGACATGTTTTGTCACACACATTAAAGAAACCATCTTTTCGTGCGGTACAATATCTCAACTAAGCACAAGCCGGACAGTGTCAGTGTTGTGGGAATACCTGTTCCATTGAAGAGACCTTGTGATATCAGATTAGTTTAACAGCCCCACTTTGATACTACTATTACTTTTTTTGGAGGGAAATCTCTAGTGTGCTTTTCTTTTCCAAAGAAAAAGAAATAACTGGTTGGTAGCATCAAAGTTGTCTGCAAAGATGTGATACTTAGCTTCTTGGTGTTTGTCACTCTGCTCTCAGTAGCAGCATTTGTACTAAGTGGTTGTTCAACTGTCTATCTCGCAGGTGGACCTTCATGCTGGTGACGATTTACTTCGGGGTAAGCGAAAACAATCTGTCTCCTCACTGAATTCCTCAAACACAATGATTCATGTCAAGGAATTGTATGTCCACACGATCCTTATCTGAAAAGTCTACTTTTTTTCCTGTTAATTCTTCAGCTTGCCACAGCGCTGTCAATCTACGGATGCAGCAAATTTGCTAGTTGGAATGCCGTGGCGGCAGCGACGGACACCGAGCTAGGGCCTTACGGTGCCCACGGAACCGCCACCAAATCGACCGCCGATGAAGAGGACGATGGCACGAGAGAGATCGCTGGATTCTGGGGGTACCTGCTCCAGATCATCTACCAGGTACAGAGGCTTCCATACTAACAATAAACTTTGAAATATTGGCCACCTGGAGCCTTTCCAGATTTCCTATTGGAGAGGGACGTTTGCACTGACATCGCATCTGCATTGCACTCTTGCATGGAGAGGTGGTCTCATTTTGCTTTTCAGGTGCAATTATTAGTGCTCCTGGGTGGTTAACATCATGCATCAGAAACTAAAGTATGTTTATAATTTGCTCTGATGAATTGGATTCTGTTCCCAAAGATCAGATGTGACCACATAGCATCTTTGTCTGTCAGATCCTACTACATGAGCCACCCATGGTTGTTGGTCCTGCCCAAATGCCCAATCTCATAGTTCCTTGCACCTGAAGGGCTTGATCACCTTTACCCATGTCTCAGTGTAGGGCTGGCCCTTTAGCGGTAGCATTAGGATAAAGACAAACTATTTCTTTTTTCTTCTGCTGATTTCCTTGGCCTAACTGCATCAAGAACTGTGACTGGTTATCTGCCTAACCTGGAATAAAACATAGTTACTATATATTACCACAGAAAATAACAAATTTCTACAGCTTCCTCTGAAACTCTGTTAGTATTTGGCTTCACAATCCAATTTTAGTTATTTTCAAGGAACTGGCAGGAGCACCATCTTTCAGTTTAGAAATAGAGTTTAATCCAGTTTTAATGATCTTATCCTGGCATTCTTTGTGAGACTCTGTTATGGGATTCTGCATAACTTTGGTTTTAAGCTGTCCCTGTTGCGAAAAAGGGAGCCTTGTTTTGATAATCTAGCACCTTATGCAAGACTGTTGTTATAAATTCAGTAGCATTCACCAAACTAGTATTCTGACATCTCTATCTTTGTTGACAGACAAATGCAGGAGCTGTGATGCTTACAGACTGTGTCTTTTGGTTCATCATTTTCCCATTCCTTACGGTCAAAGATTACAGCATGAATTTTGTGAGTATGTTGTTAAGTTCACACTTGCGTACCCATTATCTAATTGACAGTAATCAGTTTGCTAACTTGATCATGATCTGACAGTTGCTGATAGGAATGCACTCGGTCAATGCCGTTTTCCTGCTCGGCGAAGCGTCCCTGAATAGCCTGGTAAGTGGATGAACCAACCTGATCCTCAGGCAAGCTGATGTATGGCTTTTGCAGTTTCACTCACCACATTTCCTTCCAATTCAAACAATTTTTACAGCGCTTCCCGTGGTTCCGGATCGCCTATTTCTTCCTCTGGACTGCGCTTTACGTCGTTTTTCAGTGGATTGTCCATGCATCAACTCCAATCTGGTAAAATTTTCAGCCTCAGATACCTCTTTGGAGCAAAATAAATACTTGCAAATATCTTTTTTTGACTGAACATTGTTAATTGTTATGTCAATTTTTTGCAGGTGGCCCTACCCGTTCCTCGACCTCTCGCTAATCTAGCACCTTTGTGGTAATTTCTCATTACCACTCAGCAAAAACAAAACAATATCATTATTTGAACTCACTTTGATCACTAGCTGAACCAAGTTTCCCTGAACTTATTGCGCAGGTACTTTGCAGTCGCGTTCATGCAATTGCCGTGCTACGCGATCTTCAGACTGGTTATGAACCTGAAACACAACCTTCTCTCCAAGCATTTCCCAGACAGCACAGTAGTAAGAGACTATTAGCATCATCGGTTGAGCAACTTATTCCTCCAGTCCTCCATTGCGAACAGTTCATACAGAAAGGCCATGTGAACTGGCATGAAGAAGCAACCAATAAAGGTGTGGGTTGATCTGAGTTCGTTGCGCTTATTAATTTCTTACGCGGGCGCATGCATCTCCAAAAAAAAAGGAATGGGGAGCAGGCCGTGCGTTTACACCGTTGTAATTTCGTGTAAGTAAATCGGGGTCATAGATTCGTAAGAAGAGTTTTTGCAGTAACTGGAACTGAAAGAAGAAGGGAAAAAAGAGATCTTGTACATACAAAGCTTGGTTGATTGGTTGGTGAAATGGAGATATTAGTTAATTAACTAGTAGTAGCAGCTTCTTTTGTAGATCAGCTATTTGGTCATCAGTTTACATGTGTGACTAATGTACTCGTTGCATGACAAAATATATAAGCTTATGGATCTGAATTGAAAACCTGAAAACCAGGATATTATGCAAAGCTTATATGCATATCCATCTAGTCCTATCTATTGATTGTCAGGTTTTTTTCTCAGCATACACAAGGTACATATACTTGGGTCTCACGTCCTCCTCTATGTATACTTGTGTCTCACGTCCTCCTCTTTGTACACATTGACAACACAACAGCAAAGCGGCTAAACTATACTAGGGGACAGAACAGAGCATCTAAGTTTCCATGTGTGCTCAACTTTGGAAAAAAAGTGCTTCTTGTTTGAGCTGGAGCATATAAATTCAATCAAGGCACGGCTAGATCATCGGCCACCAAGTTCAGTGCATCAAGAGGGAAATCTGTTAGCGAAACAGAGTGGCTTCCAGGTTCAGTCCCAGCAGACACCAGCCAACGTGATGGTTTGTTACAAACTCTAGGACAATACAATACTCAATGCTGAGGTCTATATAAAAGGAAGACGCAGCAAATACCTGGTTTCGAGCAACAAAATTGTGTTCATAGCAGATCAAAGTTCTTCAAATCAATCGCTTGCTCGAGAACCAGGCAGCCGTTGGAGAAATATCACATGACCAATACCCATCTGACCAGCGATAGAGATGGCCTGTGTAGCAGAGCCGTTTCTTGATTCATTGACATGGAGCTCCACCATGAACTGGAATTCATCCACCGTCGTTCCTCTGTTAAGGATCCACATTTTTTTAAGGGATGATAAGCATCCACCTTTTTTTTAGGATATGTTAAGCATCCACCTACGACCGTAGACACAAACCCACAAGACCATGATGGGCAGCCCATCAACATGAGGCCCAAGCGCCGAGTCAAGCCCAATAGCGAGTACTTCGGTGACATATGGAAGCAAAGGGGCATGTACTTATCACGTGTTTGGTTTTGGGACTTTTTTTTTTGCATGGTAATACGATTCTCATTGATAAATAAAAGACGAGATACAAAGTACGTATACACCGATCTTACAGATCTGGAAAAATAGGATAAACCTATGTGACAAACCAACGCCTATCCATCTTCTTCGGCACCACCGTAGCAGCCACCAAGAAAAAAATAGACAGATCACCTTTTCACCCGAGCTCGACGCGGCTCCATCGCTGATCATCAGCTTTTCGGACCTCCAATATAGTCTGCCAAAGGACAAACCATTGCCGTTGAAAGAATCAGACCGGGGCAGCATGTCCCCGGACACGCGATCGAACTTCAGCACTGGCACCCACGCACGACGATGTCGGAGTAGGGAACCAGAACCGTCAGTCTTCAACCACGAACCCACCACAAGGTGCACCATCTTCCAGCTGTCACCAGTGCAGACCACCGTCTGCACGTACTCCTGAACGAATCCTCTTGCTCCACCTTGGCATCGGAGACAACGCCGCAGCAACGGGGACAGAGCAGGAGGAAAAAACCATCTGATGGAGTCGTCGCCGCCGCCTCGCCGACACCATGCATGAACCCTAAAGCCACCGATCTGAAAGATCGGCAAGCACACAGTGCCACCAACTCCGAGACGCCGCCATGAAGGACAACGCCGGTGTGGGAGAAGAGTTGAGGCAGATTTATTTGCCCGGGCGCCGCTCCCACCACCCCAACGGCGCGCCATGCCAGAGAACTCCTAGCCCTAAGTACCATGCAAAAAACGGGGTCCCCCTCCCTCCTGCCGCCGGAACGGCAAGCGGAAGGAGAGGGGCCCAGCTCTCCCGCCGGTGGGTGCGACGGCGACGGCGACAACGGCGGCGGCTAGGGCTGGAGATGCGATCGCCTCACGAGTCGCCCGTCCCGCGAGTCTCGCGAGCGAAGCGGTACCTGTTTGGTTTTGGGACTAATCCGAATGGAATGTAAACGTTCTGCACCTATAGCTAATAGTACCTGTGTTTGGTTTCCGAGGAGGAATGGAACCGAACGGTTCCTCCGAAACGACTATGTCCCTTAGATCCGAATACACTATTTCGACCAAATCAGTGAAACGTGCTAGAACACACGCAAACCATCGCCGCAAACTTCATTCAACCGAAAATATATATATTCTCACCCGTAACCCGACACCCACACCCCTCCCTACTACCCCCCCCCCCCCCACACACACACACACATGAGCAATGGCGGAAGCCTAAGCGGCGGCAGCAGAGCAAGTTGTAGCATAGGCGGCGTGGCCCGACGCAAGCGGGGGGCCAACTGCTGATGAGGAATAAAATCAATTTTGTGCTCTCTTTTATTTGTCATGTCACTCCTATTTTAACCAAAAAAAAATCAAGATTACAAAATCAAATGCATGAAATATCTTAAGAATATATGGTAATTTACCGCGTTGTCCGAATTTCGCATATGTTTTGTTGATGAAATCCACGACAGGGTGTCTTATTTATTAGTCATATACAGTGTTTGGATCATATGTGTATTATCCTTATTTATGATAGAATGCATTCACTGAGGATAGGCAAGACGATGGATAAACGGCAATGCGACGTGGCATGCAAAAATACGTTAAGGTTTGAAAGAGCTCTTTTTTTCCATGTGTGACATATTGAATGATCGGAGGTTGCTATAAAACACAATAGATTTATGTGTGGAGCATATACAATTGGACATAACCTTGGAATAGCATTGTTGCAACAAATTTTGGTAGATCATTCTAGACAATCAACATACATTTTAGGCGTGTCCTTCAACACGCTCTTGGCGACCTAAGGGCATGTACATAGCGGAGACGCTTCGTCAGGCGCTTAAGGAAATAACAGAACGGGAACAATCGCGTTAGCGCCCTGTCCTCCATCGCTAATGCTTAGAATAGGCGCTTATATGGCCCTGTTTGACTCCGAGCGAGGAAGAAAAAATAGCTAGCGCGGGCGCAAGAACTTGCGTCGACGCAAGAGCGAATCCTAGGCCTATATAGTGATAAAATTTTAAGGTGTTTTCTAAAACAATTCCTTATCTATTTAGGATATACTTCATGCAACTAATATTTATCACTATATAAGGTTGTATTGGAGCTATTGATGGTACACATGTATGAGCATTTGTTACCAATATTGGCACATTCTTTTTATGGTAGGAAGGCTTTTACTACTCAAAATGTAATGACAACAGTAGATTTGACCCCTGGTTCACATATGCGTTGGTTGGTTGAGTGGGTAAAACACGTGATGTGACCATTCAGGTGATGCATTAGACTGTGAGAGAGGCCTACAAGTACCACAAGATAACAAATTACTTTTGATATAATTGTACATAATGTCCAAACCGTTGTCACAATTTATGGAGTCCAGCCTGATTTCTTGCCACCTTTTTGTAATGTGAGATACCATTTGAATGAGTGGGGCAGCAGTGGTGTCCAAAATACAGAGGAGCTATTCAACCCTAGGTCCTCGTCTCCATAGGTGATGGTAGAACGAGCTTTTGGATCCCTCAAGAGGAGATTTACAGTTTGAGATGATGCAAAACCGTTCTTTACTTTTGTGGTACAAGTTCATATTTTTGTAGCTCGTTGTGTCATCATAATTATGCACTATCCCATAGAATTGATGAATTCATTACACCGGAGGTGACCAACGGCAACAAGCAGGAGACCAATGCAAGGGACACGGTTGGCCGTAGGCACCAAAATGCTAACCTAATGCGGGCAGATAAGAAGATCTTGTATGGTCATTAAGTGTCTCATGCTCCATGTCAAAACCATTTATTTGTAGTGCTATCCTTGTACCATTTTATTTTATGGAAACCATGTATTTGTATTGCTAATTTTCTACCCTTATATCATTTTATTGTATTGAAACCATATGTTTGTGATGTTCGGAAAAAAGTTGTTTGTGATGTTCGATTTTTTTTTTGCAACCTTTATGGCTGGACAAATGTACGTTTTATGCAACGAAACCATGTGTTTGTGATGCTCAAAATCACTACTTTGCAACCTTGTAATGGCTGGAGAGAAATGTATCATTTAATAAGATCAAAACACCTGCTCGAGTGCCCCTATTCCGACTCCTTTTCGAACGCGTCCACCGAAGTTTTAGTCGTCAACAGGAACTCTTTAGCCGGTACTCCGGTAGACAATCAGCAAAAAGTGACCACTAACACAAAGTACTTCCCCAATAGCACCACAACCAAGAAAATTCTTCATAAGTGTATTTATATTTGTTCAACCTTCGTGTTAACCAGCCAAAACTATATAAATATGTCCATAAGTTTTAGGGACTCTTTGGATCACGGGGTTGAAAAACATATGAATATGAAAAACACTGGAATTTCATAGGTTTGCAAGTGTAAAACAGAGGATTGTAAAACACAGGAAAACTGCAGCAATAATTGTTTGGATGAAATGCAGAAAAAACACAAGAAAAGTGTCTCGATCCTACGCACTTGAGTGAAAAAAGAGGTTGGAGTGGATGTTCAAATTTCTATGAAATTGAGGCATAGGAATCCAATCCATGGGATTTTGGTAGCACCAGTACTTGGAACCAAAGTCAATCCATAGGAAAAAATCCTAAGGATTGAAATCCTATAAAATCTTTTGAAATTCCCACAATCCAAAGAGGCCCTTAATATCATGATACGGATATTTAGGCATATGATAGGTCCTAAGTATGATGGACCACATTTACAAGATCTTCATAATTATCATATCATCTTTAAATTACTTTTGTCGACTCTAGTTATTATTACCATCAGAACATATGAATTTTAGTGAATTGACATCTAACATCCTACAATTCTAAACGACGGATTCAACAATTGTGCTACCTAGCGAGTGATCCAATAACATGTGCAAACGTGATCATTTTATGACAATATAGGATGATATAATAATATTTTGCGGCAAATTAAATAGTGAAGAATGTTTTTTTTTTTAGAAGTTGTTTTTTATTTAGCACTTTTGCGGCAGTCATAGAACCATATAGTTTTTAATCGCACAACAAAACATTTCTCAAAACATAAATTTCATTCTCAGACGAGCACTACGAACTTATGGACCGAAGATGACCCTCGCTTTGGTGAGGGGATATGAAAATAATAATTAAATCAGCTGCAATAGGGGGCCCTTCACAAGTTAACTGGGGAATCAAGTCCGACTTGGCAAATCGCACTTAGGGACGTAATCCATATTTAGTGAGTTAAGTGGTATTTACTACCCCTAGATTAAGAGTTGAGGGACGGCTGCAAGTAGACCTCTGCAAAGAGATGAGGGACGTTCAGAGCAGAATCCAAGTTAGGGACATAGCTGGGAAGATCACGAAAACGTTCTATGGAAGGGTGGGCAGGATCATGGTAAAAATGGTGGGCACAGATGCACAGTACTGTCAACAGAAAACACATAATAATACAGAGATAACACGCGAACACAGACATAGATCAACTTCAGGTCACATCATACAGGACATGAAACATAAACTGAGCGACGCGCAGGTCGCTGGCATAAACTAGGTACTGTTAAAAGCCAAAGAAACTAAAACAGACAGAGTCCTGAAACTAGTTATTTGTTCTTGACCGGAACACTGGGGGGCAAAAGGCGCCAACAAGGTCAAGAACCAACCAAACGGGCGTGCAGCAGCGTCGCCGATCTCGATCACCAGACGCCGGAGAGATGCACCTTCACGGAGACGCTGTCGGATTCATCCCAGTTCGTGTTGGGCACGAACAGGAACCCTTTGGGCCGGAAATCCCCCAGCCGCCGGACGAAGGGCGCGCCGCCCGAGCTCCACAGCACCGGCGCAGCCGGGTCGTTGCTCTTCTTCACCTCCATCCTGTACTTCACATCGGCGCTCCCCTTGGGGCGCGGGCCCATGCAGGCGAGCGACAGCGAGCGCCCGGAGAGGACGTCCCCGCCGTTGACGAGCAGGAACATGCTCTCCTGGTCACTGCGCAGGAGCACGAGGACGGGCGCCGTCTTCTTGAGCGTGATGGTGGAGCGCCGGTTGAAGCGCACGATGGAAGCGGCGGCGTCCGGGTCGTCGGCGTGGTCATCCCGTATGTGGCTGAACAGCTGCCGGCCGTAGTAGGTGCAGCCGGCGAAGGGGCAGTGGTCCGGCGCGTACCGGCACGCCTCCTCGTGCCCCCGCCACTGCGTGTAGCTCACGATCTGGCGGCAGCCATAGAGCTTGTAGGAGCAGGGCCTGGTCATCTCTCCGCCAGCATCTTCTCCAGCGGCCGGCACCGGATGTCGCCGATGGGCTCCCTGCAGAAGCACATCCGGGCCATGTTGAGGCAGCAGCTTCCACAGGCGGGATGCCCGTTCTTGCACTTGAATCAAGACAGAGAAAACAGAGCTAATTAGGCTGAGTAATCGTAACACATCCGCTTGAGCAATCGATATATACACTGGCTAGGAGTACTGAGTACCGACCATGAAGATCTGGTCTCCAAACGGCTTGAAGCAGATGTCGCATCGAATCGCGTCCGGCGCAACCGTGTATGCATCCGTCGGCTGTTCCTCTTGGGGCCCCTCATTTATCGAGCTGGTGGAATCGGTGCATGTCGCCATTTTTCTACCCGAAGGAGGATCTGGTTAAGAGACAGAGATGCAGATGACATGTAAGGATTCACGATCACAAAAACAGTGGGAAGAACTCATCAATCGTAAGAAAAGGGCTAGATTAGGTACAAGAAAAGTGCCCCAGGGCTGAGTTCATGCAGAGATGGAGAATACGCAAGGAAATGTGTAGGTAGGAAGATGCACAATATATATGCTCACCTGTGCGTTGCTGATCTTCAGCCTCGGCGACCAGAACTAGAATTGCACTGAGACGATGCGCGTTTGGAGCCTTGCTTCGGAGAACCAGATGGCTATCTTTATAAGCGGGTGAGGCACTGCATAAATCCAACACGTGTATGCTACCCGTGCACACGTGTGGCATTGCCAGTGTATGACCAGCACTCGGTTGCTCCAAGAGTTCCACACTCGAGAGGTGTTGTCATGTCGGTCAAGTCCTCAGCACTTCAATAGTCTGGCCTCAAAAAAAAAAAGCACTTCAATAGTCTCGAGCTCTCCGATCACTTCACTTGGGTAGAAAACGGGCGACAGCTGGAGACCGGAGGCTTCGTGGTACTGCATGCACTCTGTTGTCACTCTCCTCTCTCTGCCGCGTGTGCGTCTGATCTGTGTTCGGCCGTGCCACCTGAAGTTCATCCTCCTGGCGCAGTTTGGTCAGCAGCTCGATGTGTGGATGCTCGGTCCATGAGTCTTCTCTGCCAAGCCACCTGGTGGACTGCCAACTCGCTGGCTGTGGAGCATGGTAAATATCGTAGATTGGCAGCTATCAACAGGATTACCACAGAGTAAAATAGGTCTTTCGAGAGCAGTTCACAGCACTTAACGCCTTCTGATAAAGAGATAGTATCAACTACTCAACGAAGGGAGTACATCCAGTCTCTACAAAAATAGTACCCTAATTCCATTACGGATGTACAGTTAAAAAGAAGAAAAGTTAAAATAAGAAAAGTAGAGTTTCAGTTCTTTCAGTAGCACAACCACCACCAAGACAATTATTAGTGTCCAAATTCCTCGAAAGGCGACGCCTTCAAGAAGGTCACCCTGTAGATTGTCCCGCTCCCAAAACAATGCCTTTAACAAGGACCAGACATTGAATTTTCATCCTAAAAAGCAAGACTTTAAAATTCACATGTGTTGTCGCCCACACTTAAGTTCCTCATCGTTACAAAGTCTCCAATCACCATTGCAGTTCTCCAATCTCAGATTCCATTACATTCTCCGTCTCTAACTTCACCATGAAGCTAAACATATCCCTTGATGGCAACATAGCTCTGCTCCCTCCTTTACGGAGAACCCAATGGGCACGGCCGAATCTCATCTGATCCAACAATCTCCAAGCATAACGCGTCCATGGGAGTTCGCCCGCGGAGTCTTTCGGAACCCAACACTCCGGCCAGATCGAGTAGGACATGCGTCAGGTAGATCTTCGTCTTGGCGTAAAAGGAACCGTAGCACCACCGCCTTTATTCGAGCACACCAGTAGGCCCCCACGCCACCGATCGGAGCAGCAACGGAGGAGGCGGCCGCAGCACACGAACATAAAAATTTCATGGCAGGAGAAGGCCCAAATCGGGCCCTAAGCCCTGATCCGAGCGACCACAACCCCCCCCCCCCCCCAGAGTTTGATGCCGAGGGTGTGCGCCACCCACCGCCAAGGCGCCGCTCTGGCTTCAGACCCAGGCTCCAAGGCTGTGCCACTCTTGAACCGCTGCAACCACTCCACTACCGCCCATGGAGTCGCCGCCGCGATGCACTCTCCTCCCCTTCGTTCTTTGACGAGAAGGGCGCCGCTGCCGGCTTCGGCGGAGGCGGAGGCCATGAGCTCGCTGGCAAGGGGGGTGTAGGGGTCGGGGGAGGTTCCTCCGGAGTTGCTCGGGTGGGGGCATCCCGGGAGGCTGCTAAGGTTTGGGAAACTTATGACCCGGCAACACTTATAAGTATGGGCCAGTAAATTTTTTTTACGTTTCAAATGTCATAAGCTAGGGCAGCGGAGTTATTCTGCCATATCCGATGATGTACAATAGGACGCCACACTTGTGATCCGACAGTGTGGACGAAAATGGCGCATCTGCCGGCCGTCGGTCGTCGTGGCGCCGAGCTCAATTTTGGCCGGGCGGAGGTCACCGGCGGCTGAGAAAATATAGCAAGGGTGGGAGCAGTGGCCGGAAGGGAGCCACGGATGCGGCCAAACCCAGCGGCACTGCGCTATTGAGTATCCAGAGATCGGCAAGAAACATGATCTGACCGTCAGTCGCATGGGGGGCGGCGATGCTTTAAAGGGTAGTTTGTGATCGGTCGCCTGACTACAAGCATTTTCCAACTCCATATCGTCTAAGTCATACTGCTGCATTTTTTTTAAATGGGAGCATAGCCCAGTCTATACGGGTGCAACTGAAAGGTCATACTCCCTCCGTTTACAAAAGATGTCTCAACCTAGCTCAAATTTTTGAGACTTTTTTTGTGAACGGAGGAAATAGATCCTTTAAACAAACAAAAAGAAACTGTATTTACTTCCAGCAAACACGCTTCAGTGTGTACATTCTATTTCTTATGTAATTTCGTTTATGGGCGTAGGCGAGCCACCAGTGTTCTCATCATGTTTAACCGTTTAAAATCAGAACTCCTCTGTTTACTGTAAAAAAATGTTTCTAAGGCGAGCTGTTGGTTATCTTTTTTCTACAGACCCTCATCAAAGGGCGAGGCCCTCCCACATGGAATTAAGAAGAAAAAGGGTTTAATCCAATTAACAGAAAAACCAGAACAAAAAATAAACAATGCCCCGTTAATTAAGAAAACCTGTGAATGTCATACACATCCTACTACTAATCAAGACACATGGTCCCAGCAAGATATTAAAGTCTATGGGCGCAAGACCATCGAAAACCTCTTGTACTCAGCCAAGCCAAACCCCGCAACCTCGAGCAACCAGAAGTGTACGGGGCGGAGGCAGGGGGGACCAGCAGGTGCCCTGGCCCCCCTAACACCATGGATTACTTTGTATTAAGCATATGAACAATGCAGTTTTTATTTGTTTTGCTTTATCCGGCCCCCTCAACAAGCTAATTTGGCTAATACCGTCTCCGCCACTGTACTCACGGCTAGCCTTATGGAGACATCGATTAGGCATTAACCTGTACCAACTCACGAACAGACTGCATTGACATCGGCGTGATAAGTTTCTTTCTCATCTGCAAATAATTCTTCATCTTCTCTTACACATCTTACTTGGTGTTCTTTGACATATTTCACTTCGGCAAATCTCTGAAAGGCTCTGCCAACCTATATTCAGTGCGCTTGGCAATCGGGATGTTGCAACTTTTGTTCTTTTTGTCCAACCGCACACTACGCCTCATGCATATATCTTAGGGCATAGATATCAAATAAAATATGACACATATGAGCATTCTACTAACTCTTATAACTCGAGGGCAAACTATGATCCAGATCTCATGTATTACTAGCTACTTTCATCCTGCAACAAAGCGTACGTGCTAGCGGTGGCGCGTAGGTTGCAGCCACGGTGACAGAACGCGAGCGGGGCTTGGTACACGCCGATCAAGCTAGACGGAGACAGAGCGGCAAGGAACGCGACACGAGCTCGATCATCCTCATCGGCTTGACACAGGGAGCACGTGCAACCGAGACATGGTCTGGATCTCGCGATTTTGTCGGCACCAAGTCACCAGATCGCTGATCACGAAGACCCCAGGGCAAGCCATGACGATGATGGCGAACCCGCGAGGGAGGGGAACGCCATCGACGTTCGATAGCGGGACGAAGAGGAGCACGATGGCGAAGGCGATCGAGCCGATATACAGGGAGAGGACGAGGCACCACAGGCCGGCGGAGTCGATCCACGGCAACGGATCCGGCTCCGGGACCTCGTTGTTGATCAGGCCCGGCTGCGCCTCCACGTAGCCGCCGTCCTCCATTAATTATGCGATAAATTGACGGGTAGTTAGTACTCCCTCCGTTCCAAATATAAGATGTTTTAGATGTTCTTCATATTATCTAGATATACATTCAAATACATACACATTAAAATATGTCTAGATACATTTGCATACATGTGAATGTGAACAATTGCTAAAACATCTTATATTTTGAAATGGAGAAATTACTTCAAAAATAATAAATTACAAACACTCCTTGCAAAAATCAGTACCCTCTTCCTTTTGCATCCACTAGGAAACATGCCCGTGCGTTGCAACGGGTGAGAAAATACAACTTTTGATCAGAAAGCGTCAGCGCAGCCCAGAACTTTACCCCAAAACTGATAGACATGCGTAAATAATACTATATTTTTATTTACTCAGGAGTGGCACTCAAAAGATAATTACCTAGACCAGCATGAAGCTAACACAACATTAAATGAGTAAAAAATTACAAATTATAGTATATAGCAAATATGACCGAGCGTTGTAAGGGAAGAAAAAATTATATTTGATGTACCTAATAAACCAATAATATAAAACCAAATGGAACATCTAGTTAGTTTCCCAGACATGAAGGATATATAAAGAAAAGAACAACAATGAGACGCAAAAACATACCATATGTCAACTCAATCATATAGTCAATAATTTTTTTCCTGCATGTCTTCTTCATGCCGTTCCTCGTTAATTGGAGTAGTTACACAAAATTCAGTGTTCTAAGTACGGGCATGGCTGTGCTTTGCAATGGATGGATAAGTATCCCACATCCTCCTGCTAATATTTGCACCGTCCATCCACCATCCAATAGCTCACCTAACCAAATGCATGCATCCAGCAATTAGCTAGCTCCAATTAACGAACTAACTATTCCGCATGTCGTCGTGGAGCAGCCGAAGCAGAGGCCTGGATACGCCCAGTGGCTGCATAGGCAAAGTACCCGAACGACGAATACGGAGCCGGCAGCGGCCGCCGGGAGGATTGGCTGGCACCGGCAGCCTCCGCTAGCCACTTCCTGGTGGGCGCATGGCGCAGCAGGCCACTGTGAAGTAGTGCCCGCGATCACCCATGCGGAACCCATGCAAGCCACCATCAAGTCGTGGCCGCGGCCAAAACCGGTGTCGACATCTGCCCACGTCACCACGGCGCCCACGGCGCCGTCGCTACTGTACGACTTGCCTGGCAATCTCCCAGGCTCCCATCGGTGCTCAGCAGCCTTGAGCCCAGCCTTGCGGGTGGCCGGTTTCAGATATCTCCACGCGTGCGGGCGGCCGATCGTTACTCACGTCTTCGGCATTACACAACTCCGGCCGATCTATAGCGCCATGGACGATCTATAGCTCATCGTGGACCGAGTCGCAGCCAGGGACGCCCTGGTCGACCGTGCTGCCGGTGACGAGCACGGCGTGCATCGGTGCATGAGGTCCTCCTCCGCTTGTACGTCCACCACGTCCTCGCCATGAACAATCTCGTCGCCCTGCCTACCAGCGCCAACCACACTGTCATGAGCGGATCTTCCACCTCGCCAACAGGAGAAGCTCCATGCCGCTGGTCCTTCACCCCGCTCAGACCATGGACGTCGACCACGTCGGCACGTCCTCGCCATGGGCGTGCTGGTCGCTCTATGCTGGCTACCGACGACGAGCAGGCCATGCATGACCGGATCTTCCTCATGCGTGAACGACAACAACTGCATGTCTTGCTCCTTAACCACACCCGGACCATGTGCCGCACCGAGTCTCCCCAGAGTGGACGCCCTTCGATGAATAGGTGCACCATGAACTGCGCCTCGCCGCCTCCTCGACGTGCGGCATAATCTCATCGATCGTCTCGTGACCACCCCACCCTGATTTCCTCGACGGCACGTCCGCAACCATGGCCGGCGTACATATAGGTCAGAGGATTAAAAAAGGAAGCCTACTCACTGGAGGACTCCAAGCCGTATCGAATTCCGCCTGCGCCAAGAGGTGTCCACGGGTGACGTAAGAAAAAGAGAAGCTTTTAGATCCGACGTCGGACGCAAACTTTGATGGGTTGGGCGGCCATCATCTGAGTTGTCTGGCAATCAGCGTACGAAACCAAAACAAAAGGATTAAGGAAAATAAAAAATCAAACCGGTATGACTTATGGGTGGCAGTGGTGGGTAAATATGTGATTTGGTGGGAGGGTAAAATCGGAAAAAAAAAATGACGTACCACAAGAAACCTTAATGCTTTTATTATTAGGTATAGATTGGCGGCGCGGGGTGATCAAAGCTCGTTGTCGCCGTTCGACCCGGTGTTTTTTATTGAAACCAAGTACTCCCTCTATTATAAAATAACTATCTTAAATTTGTCAAAAAGTGAATGTATCTAGACATGAAACATGTATACATAGCAAGGTTTCGGTTACCGGCCGATAACCGGATTTATCGGCCACTCGCTGTAATTGCGTATACCGGGTGAAAAATCCCAGAACAGTTGAATTTGCACTGAATTCGTTCTTTCAAACAAAAAAAAAATTCGAGGTTTGATGTTCAAATTTAAATTCTGTCCGGAGATTTAGCCCGGTAACCGGCTGGTATTTTCCGGTAACCACAGTTATCTGAAATATCGGCCCCTCCAGGTTTTTTTAAAAACGGGAACCAATACCTTGATAGATACATCCACTTTTAGTCAAATTAGAGACACTTATTTTAGGAATATGTTTTAGAAGACGTTGGTGACCATGCACTCAATAGATCGCAATCTAGCGGTTTTGGTAAATAATGAAAAACAATTGGGCAACATATATTGTTACGGCGGATCTCTCTCAACAAATTATTATGTAAATCTATACACGCCGATCAAGCTAGACAGAGACAGAGTGGCAACGAACGCGACGCGAGCTCGATCATCTTCATCGGCGAGACACAGGCAGCACGTGCAACCGAGTCATGGCCTCGATCTCGCGATTTTGCCGCCACCAATGCACCATCTCGCTGACCACGAAGACCCCAAGGGACACAAAGAGGAGCAGTAGGAACGCGGTCACCCGCTGCTCGACGCGAGGGATCGGAACGCCGTCCCAGTTCGACAGCGGGACGAAGAGGAGCACGATGGCGAAGGCGATCATGCCGACATAGATGGAGAGGACGAGGCACCACACGCCGGCGGCGTCGATCCACGGCAACGGTTCCGAATGCAGGAGCTCGTCGTTGATCGGGCCCGGCTGCGCCTCCACGTAGCCGCCGTCGTCCATTACGCGATCGATTGGTTGATGCTAACCGCTAACGTATCGGTATGGATCAGGATCGGCCCGGCCGCCGGCCGGATAGTTAGTATTAGATACCTTAGCAAATACGTAGCCAACATATGAGATAGATAGAACATCTTATATTGTGAACGGGAGGGAGTAGTTGATTAGTTCTTATTCAGCTTTGCACGTTGTGATTGTTGCCGAGTCCGAGTCGAATAGCTGAGCTGCCAAGAGTACGTGCATATGCGTTGTTACCTAGTTGTCGGTGTACACGGTACCTTCTTCTGAAAAAAAATTATCCATAGAAGTACAAAGAGATTAAAAAAATAAAAATACAAATATTTTCTGGACCACCTAAGGACGGCTAGAGCAAAGTTTGTCGTAGTAGAGCTTATTGTAATTGACAAACGAAAAGTCCATAATACTAAGGCCATATAGAAGCACACGAGAGCAGCATAAGATCTGAAACCACACCAATGAACACGAATACACATCTAATTCCATGGAGATCAGCCGGACACACAACTCCACGCGCCCTCCGGTGTTAGACGCACCACCAGAACGTTTAGGTCGTTGTATAGCTACAAGCCTTTACTCCTATTTTGGCGCTCCACATGAGAACAGATACGCCATACTCGGCCATTATTTCCATGACAATAACTATAGTGTTTGTAAATTAAATACTGCTAGCTACTTTTATCCTGCAAAGCATACGTACGTGTTAGCGGTGGCGAGTAGCTAGATTGGGGTAGCCACGGTGAGAGAGCGCGAGAATGCGACGCGACTTCATCTTCATCCGCGAGACACGGGCACCACGTGCCGCCGAGTCATGGCCTCGACCTTGCGATTTTTTCGGAACTCATGCGCCAGCAAGAGGGCCACGAGGGCAATCGCCAGGGATCCCAAGATGATCTGTACGAGGCCGGCCGCCAAGACGCGGCTGCGAGGGACCGGAACGCCGTCGGAGTCCAACGGCCGGACACAGAGCAACACGATGCCGCAGACGATGCCGACGGTAAAGACGGAGACGACGAGGCAGCACCCGGCGGCGTCCATCCGCGTGAACGGCTCCGGCTCCCGGACATCGCCGACCGCCGGGCCGGTCTGCGCCTCCACGTCGCCGCCGTCATCCATTGCGTGATCGATCGGTTGATGTTTACCCGTATGTACAGGTTTTACTAACGTGACCGGCCGGCTGCGGCAAGATATAGCTCTCCGTCCCCCAACTCTACGCCAGTTGTATTAGTAGTCCAGGTAGTATACGCAAGTTGAGTAGTTTCTATTGTTGAAATTTAGTGGGCCATAGTCTAAAGTTTAATTAAATTCTAAAATTCTCATTTGTCCCATTCATATATATGTCTGTCCCAAATTGCTAGTTGAGAGAGATTTGCACAAATTTATAAGTTGAGTTCTACTAGCACTTGTATGAGCATTAGAGGAGAGGAGACTCCCGTGCGCTCATCATCCTCCGCTCGCCACGCCTCGTCACGACATGTCGGGTCTCGGGAATGAGACGATTCTAGGTTGCGCCCACGTACCTGTCATGCAGTATATAAACGGAAGGTAAACCCTAGCCACCTAAGCAACACATGGTCTCTCGTCGTTCCAGTTTCAGAACTTGACGCTGTCGTCTTCCAAGTCTATTCTATCTCGTCTTTCGGCATGCACCGGTTGAAGGGACCGACCTCGGCAAGCTCTTCATCGAAGACATGCATGACAACATCAACGCCAATGGTTCCACTTCTATTGTACTGTATCTACTCATGTCTTTCCTGTTTTAGATTATACTAGAATTACTGTTCTAGTATTCGTTATATATTCGATCTGTTTGTCTACTGTTTTACTAGATCGCATGATTAGTTTAATACTTGGTATTCAAATTGTTTCATGTTTTCGTTGATTATATCAATTGCTAAATTGGTTATATACTCAACACCTATTCAGCTTTGCACGTCGTGAGCGTTGACGAGTCTGAGTCGAATAGCTTTGCTGCCTACGTACGTGTTGGTATGGAGTTGTCGTTGTTAGGATCTAACTGATGGTGATGATTATGTCTTGAGGTTGAATAAATTGATAAGAGTGTTGGAAGTAAGAGAGGAGTGAAGATGACAAGCTGTATAGTACTAAGAAATAAATTAATTGGTTGGTTTTCACTTGGTTCGGTGAAATTTAGTCTTTGTTTTCCTTTTGCTTTTGCCAAGTACCATTGCCATCGACTTCAGTTCACGGTTTGACTCTTTTCAGCATCATCAGCATAGGATGATGGGTACACAAATTAGTTGGAAGATCAAGGTAGAAGAAAACTGTTATTAGACATGAAACTGTACTCAAATGAGCTCCGGGGAAGGATGAGACCTTCAGTAGTGCGTGTCACTCCATCTGAAAAAAAAAAGTGCGTGTCACTCAAGTGTCCCACTCCGGTCCAAAAAAGTGTGTGGTTTTTTTTTTACCAAGGGCCGAGTGGAATTGAAAAAAATAATAACCATATATGAAACAGTATACAGAAGTGAATAATTATACTTCTACTTTTTGTGGTAAGTTAAAGTTTGACTAACTTTATAGAGAAATGTACCAGCGTTTATGACACCAAATTGGTATTATTAGATTCGTCTTGAAATGAAGTTTCAAATTATATCAGTTTTATATCATATATGTTGCTACTATTTTTTAAATGAAGTTTCAAAATATATCAGTTTTATATCATATATGTTGCTACTCATTTTTATAAAGTTGGTCAAATTCTATAAAACAATACTTGGTACAAAAAAAAAACTAGATGTAGACTTATTCTTCGACGTAGGGAAGGGACATCTCTGGTATACGTTGAGAGTTGTTTCTGCACGACGCTTCCCAGTGGACAACAAAAAAAAATGATCACATTAATTATTTTCTAACCTACCCCTTGGTCAATTAGCCTTTTTCATATTGCGCATTAAAACCATTGTTTTCTCCCCAGTCTTCATTAATTCCAATGTTACTGATTTCATGAACATACTACCGGAATGTGGATGTTCGCAATGACTTTGTGAATTAGCATTGTAGACTCTGGTGCTTTGCATAAAGCAATTATTTCAAACTACTTGATCCAGAAGGCTAGATGAGTATTTAGTCAAAACAAGTTACCTCGCCATGTTTGACAAAAAATCTAGCATGCGTTCTGTTATTGACAACAAAACACTGCAGGGATTCCAGGTTTCCCGTGTGAATGAACATCGAAAAAATGCTGATATAAACCATTGCCAGACTCATAACCTACTGAATGCAAAACAGGAGATGATACTGGAGCATCACATACAACTTATAAGGTGTGGCTACTACATCCAACAACAGCAGCAGCAGTAGCAGGCACATATTCAGCAACGCTTCAAGTTCACATCGCCAGCCTAAGAAGAAACAAAGCTCTCGACCAAGCAACCCAACTCAACAGTTGACTGTCGTATTTTCAGTGCAGTTTTATTACAAAAAGCAAGAATAACATCCATTAGGTGTCGCTTGCAGCACCGGCTGCCGCTTGAAAAGAAAATCACAGATTTGATCGGCATTTCGAAACACCGTGAGGATTATCATCAATCAGGACTTATAGGAAGTTTCTAATGTCCAACTTCCTGACGTCAGGCATCACCTCATCTTTAAACTCCTCCCTGGAGGCAAATCATGTCAGTGAGTCGCTATCTTGTTAGAGATACAAAAATTACATATAGATTTCATCAACTTATTATAACTTAAAAGTACTAGTCACCCAGCGGATGGTGGAACTACATTATTTTGGAACTTGGCCCTAACATATTTCAAGATTTCTAGTAACAAGCACTTGCATGATTTAATGAATATATCCAGCAAATAATGATTTACTCCTTATTAGTTAAAGAGCCATACCTCTTTAGTTGACCCTCCATTGCTTCAACCGTTTCCTTCTTAAGTTCCGTCAGCTCGCTTTTGGCAATTTCCATTTCAAGTTTTTCCTCGATCTTGGGAAGATCCTCCTTGCTAAAGCCAAGTCTATTTCAAGTTCAAAAGAGGAAAGAGAACAAACATGTAAAACACATGCCACTCCAGCTAAAACGGATAGTACAATCAAATATATCTAGCATGGACTGAACAGGACTAAATCTGCATCCCTTGCAGTGGATCTAGGTCATAAACCGTAAGGAACAAGAAATAGTTTGTAATGCAACTGTCGTGGCTGTTTTCCAGTATGAAAGAAGAAAATACTGATGCAAATCAACCATACAACTTATGCAGTCTTTTTCCAAGGGAAACCGGAAATGACAACCGCATTCGATGTCTGGGTTAAAAATTATCAAAGGAGGAGTGACAACAATGTAACGGCAACTGCAAATGAACCGGATTTTTCAGATGTCGGCAAAGAAGCATCTATATGAAACTATCAATGATATATCTTGCAACTGAAACAAAATTGACACTGGCAGGATAAAATGAAGATACACATATTTACATACTTTTTGTTGATCTTATCGAACTCAGCAACAAGGAGAGCCATATTTTTCTTGTCACTCCTCAGAAGTGGCTTTTTAATGTCCTTCTCAATTTTCTCAAGAGCTTCCATCATCAAATCCTCAATACCCATATCATCTATAAGTCCATTCCTTTATAACACAAAAGAAATGTTCGTATAGGAAATTAGTTGCCAAAGAATTGCACTGTGCATAATTTTTCATAGAAAAGAACACTAAGCAATTCTGGGAGACAGCATAGTGAAAAACACCATTGATTAGGTAATATACATACTTTTTCCTAAGCTCCTGGAGGGTATTCAAATAGGTCCTTGCATCAGGGATGCCCTTCGTGAAAGTCTCAATAGTATATTTAATTCTCTGAGAGTCAGAAAGAAGACCTGCCCTGCATTTAGACAATGGTAATAATGGGCGATAAGGTCAGTCAGGTCACTGGCAGCAATCCCAAAAGAGATTAACTAAGACAAATTAAGCAGGGAAGTGCTTGCTTGTTTGTGGTGGTAGATTCGTGCATAACTCTTTTTTACAAATTGTTATGTCCAAACACGTTAATAGCAACAACAAAATATCTTATTAGGCAATATGCATTTAAATGTGCATGTAAAACTTCTACAACTTCCGAGGAATTTATCTCACAATCAGGAAAAGGTACTTTTGCAAGATTATCACCAGTTAATATAAATCTGAAATGTTTATCATGCTGATAATATAATCTTACACTATAAGGTTTGGCAAATCAGAGGTTCAAAAAAAGAGATGATAACACATTAAGAATTGCATCAGCCAACGCAGAACTTGGGTCAGATTGTAGAGGAGGGCAACACAGCAAACTGTTCTTCAGGATTCTAGTAAGCACTTGTTAAATCACTATTGATTGGTATACAGTATCAACTCATGCCACTTAATGATGAAATTTTCATCCATGATCACTAGCACCTAAACACAACCATTATAACATTGTGTGCAACAGAGCACAAAACTAAAAGGACAACAGAAAAGAAGACTGGCCATGAATATATGCAATGCAAAAGCCTATGAATTTCCTTACTTCTCTCTTACAGTCCTCATGACTTGGGCATAAGCAGCAACTGCTGTTGGGTCTTCTGGATCAATTGTGATCTTCTCCTTCTTCAGTACACTAAGTGCTGTCTCAAACTTTTTCTTTACCTCAAAGAATATGCCCTTCAGTAGGTCTATACAGCATGGAAACATAGAATTAAGACTACCCAAAGTAAATTTAATACATTAAATCCAACAAGAAGAAAAAAGCAGTACTGGGACTATCATCATAAACCTAGAACATAATAAATGATAAATAGACAAACCAAATGAAAATTCAAAATGAGAGCATACGTTGCATTTCTCACGGAAAGCGGATATACTGATTGATCAGTCATTAACAGCATAGATTAACCAAAAATAACACTATATTTTCCAGATGTCGGCAAGAACATCCAGCAAGAACAAAAAAAGCAGTACTGGGACTACAGTCATCATTAATCCAGATTCCAGAACAGATATAATAATAATACATAGACAAACCAAATGAAAATTCAAAATGAGAGCATGCGTTGCATTTTTCACAGACAGCGGATATACTGATTTATCAGTCATTAACAGCATAGGTTAGCCAAAAATATACAATAAACTGAAGTTAACTCCAAAAGAGCCACTAGGTTTTATTACGCAGCAGCATGAGCAGCTCACTAATTAAAATATAGCGAGAAGCCAGGAAACAGTGGAGAATACAAAGTTTATAAAACTTGATACGGAAACCACATGTAAAGGGGTTCAAACTAGAACCGTTACATTCTGACAGTTTTTTCAGAACTAACTCTACTATATAGACCATGCACAAAATAACTATGCATACCTTACGAAGATTCTAATCATATACAAATGCAGTAAAACATTAAGATGCATACCATCTCCGCTGACAGGGGGGCGGTCAGCGGGAGCTGCCTCCTTGGCATATGAGCGAACTTGAGAGATACCTCCATTGGCCAAAGCGGCTTGGGCAGAATATAGCTACAGAAACATTTAGTCAACAAAACTATCAGCGTTCACACAGTGTGAATATTTAGAGGCATCATAAATTAAACGTCCCGACAGACAAATAAATCCAAACTAAAACTTCAAGGACTATGGACATCTTCGTGTGGAAAAAACTGTCACTAAAGTTACAGTTGATAATCATCCGCATCAGAATTAGTAAAACGCACGCCAGAACTAGTTGACCACGTTATTACGAGCTCAAACTCGACGATAAGGCTCCGTCGACATTTCAGCACAAGACATACACGGCTCAGAAAACAGGGAAGTAAGAGGACCGAGACATGAGGAATTGGGGCTGAAAGATCCGGAGCTATCGGGAAACAAGCTGTCTCCTAGTCTATATCCTCTACGATCTCCAGCGCCAGACAATTCGGAGCATTTTCCATCGTCACCGGGAAGCTCCCAGATCGGCGCAACCCAATCGGAACGTATCATACTCGGAGACGCGCCACCACTCTCCCCCCACCGCATACATCACTACGACGGACGACCGGCGAAGAAATATCTACGGGGCGACCGAGATCCCGCACGGACGGAACCAGGCGGGGCGTCAGCGCACCGCGCTGGGCCAGATCTACCGGGAAGCTACCTAGGGTTTCCGACGGGCGGGCAGGCGAGCGAACCTGGCGGGAGCGGGAGACGAGGCGGGCGGCGAGCGCCATGGCTGGTGCGGCGGCGGCGCTAGGGCTCTCCGCGTCTTCTTCCTCTCCGATTCGATCTCTCGGCCGCGAGAGCGAGATGGGAATGGGAGGTGGAGCAGGAGCAGGAGGGGAAATGGAGGCGGCGCGTTCCGCTTTTCTGTGACCTCCGAGATCACTCTCCGCCGTCCGATCTCGCACGGAATCTGCGCGTGGAGCTCGGATCTTAAAGCGCGCCGGGATGCGTGGGTCCAGCCAGTGCCTGAGACGGTGGGCCTAGTACGTCGTCCATTCGTGGGCTCGACGTCTTCTCCTTCTCAGGCCTTGCTGTGCTCGGTCAGCGACCTCGGGCCTATGGCCGTTAGTTTTTTTCTGTGATTAACCGTTTTGTTCTCAATTCTCAAAAAAAAAAAACCGTTTTGTTCTCAATGCAACTATTTCTCAGAAATAATCTAAAGTTTCTCGATAAGAGCTACACATTCGATGATTTTCATCCGATGCAATTACGACACCACTTAACCACCTTTAGAGCAAATCTTCAAGTCAACGACGAACGTGTGATGACACTATCGCTGTCGTACAAACAAGATCGTACGCAAAGCTATTCCAAAATTTCTCGGTGCGATAGTCTTGAAAGGAAAAATTCCGATGGTTTAGGTTGGCTTTAAGTAGTGAGAGATTAGTCGTTGGTCTTTCTGTAAAGTCACTCCACAAAACCAGACATGCTACATTGTTTAAATTTAAATACAACCCTATCATTCTAAAAAAGGAGAGAACCAAACGAAATCTATGCGCACAAAAACAAAAAAAACCAAAAAGGGGAAATATTGACCACACACAGTTGAACATAATTGGAATGTTGGCTAGCGAGGCGAAGATTCCACCAAAAACCATATTTGAGAATTTTTGTGCTTTGTAGAAGACTCTATCGAGATAATTTTATATATAGCTCACATAGACACATAAGCATATAAACGCACTATCATACATTTATGTGGCACAAATTTCCGTATATAAGAGTGATTTTCTCTTCTGCTTATGTTTCATTTAGATTAAGGCAAAAATTAGTTTGTAAATTAATATTAAAAATAAATAATAACGCAACTTGGTGACAAAATATGTTTTTAGCATTGTAATTCTAATAATGGACGATGGATTTATAACATTAAATTTTGATTTTTTAACATTTTCAACAAAGTTTCAAAGTTAATTTCGTTAGATGCACTATATAATATAGTATGTGAGATTGTGTTAAAGGCTAGATCAATCAATTAATAGTTAATATTTAGTGACTTGTGATTTGAAAAAGAGTAAAAATGATTGGTATAAATATGTGCCCATTTATTAGAGTCATCTACACATCATGTTCTCATGCACTAAATCACCGACGAGGGCTAGGAGCAACAGTTTTGCTCCTTGTAGATGCACTAGGAGGTGAAGAAGCAATTGCAATACCTACAACCCTCTTCCTTGTCATTGGACTTGTAGGAGTACCAAGTGGAGTACCTTGCTTCGTTATGTCTTAGGAGAAGAAGGTGTTGCAATGCTTGCTTCAACCTTTGATTTTTTTCCTACAATTCAATACACACCGTTAGCAAGGAATATGCAAAACATTTGGAAGCAATCAAACTCACGAAAATAATTACCTTGGAGGAGGCGTAGCATCTCGGTCAACATCACTTTGAATCTTCAGCTCTTTCTATGTCTTTTTGAGATGGCCTATTTCTCACACCTTTTGCATTTATGTCTTCTACCTCCACCCTCAGTATAATTTTTTACCCTCCTAGTTCTTGGACATCCAGCACTCTTGGTAAGTTTAGGAGGAATCATATCAAACCCAGGATTTACCTTAGGCCACTGCGACCTACCCCTAATTGGCATGAGAACTCCATTGTATGCCGCTTTGAATCTCGCCACCGAGAAGCACTCGTCAACATATTCCTCTAGCTTGGCTTGTTTGGAGAATATGAACCGAAGAGCATGTGTGCATGGCTTACCACAAATCTGCCATCCCGACAAGAACACTCCTTTTTTCTCTAAGTTAACAGTGTGTCTCCATCCATTTCCTGAAATCTCAGCTATATTTGGCGATGCTCTTGCTTCCAAGTAATGCAGCCCCTTGCTTTTCAGATTCAACTCCTTTATCACACTCTAATAAATATGTGCTCATTTATTAGAGTCATATACCACGAGTTTTCACTAGTGGTATTTTGGCAACTTCGGTTTTCAGTAGTGTTATTTTGGCTATTCTCTCCATAGAAAAATATGATCATGTAATCCGAGGAGGCATGCAGGATTACTAGATTTGTTGAAGTCATAGTTAAGCGAAAACAAATAATCCTTTCACCTTTATCCTTTGCTCCAGACAAACTAATGAACTTTATGTTTCCTTTGTCACTTCCTTAAAATATTGTGTCTTTTATTATTTACTCTTTTGATATTTAATAAAAATTACAATTAGGGGCCACCATTTTGGTGATGGAGTCAAAAAATTATGTAGCACACATGTTCATCAATTCTGGATTTCCGATGCAGTGCATGACTATATGTTCCTACATTCGAAGTACTCTATTGTGTTTCATACCGTCTTGATTTTGTTTGTTTTCTTCCAAATTGTTATCTCTCACCTGAATCTACTTGTACGGGCATAGACATATTCTGGTGCTCCTCAATATAAATCATGTGAAGAAAACTCAAGGTTGTCACGAGATGAACACACATTTGATAAATTTAAAAACAATTACATAGATAAATTTGCATGTATTCTGTGTGCACATATTCCTCGGAAAGGAAAAAATTCCTTCAAACAAAACGACTCCGACTAGGAGGTCAAGAGTCACAACTACATGTTTTTATCTGTTACTTGCTAACTAGTATTCAACTCTGACACATCCATCCCCACTACAAGAGCGCTAGGCATATCAGGACGGATTTGTGGAACGGAGCATCACAAAAGTATATACCTACAAAAGTTGTTTTCATGTCATATAGGGTTTGTGCGCGACTAGAAAAGTAGTCAGATAAATGTGCTATGGTGAGTGGTAGTTAATATCGACTGGTATTACTGTAGTTTTGGATTATACACGTCGTGTTTAGTGCGTGCCACACAGGCGAATTGTGATGCACATCCCGTTGGCCTGCCAAGTGTGTTCTGACTAGTGTGTCCCACCATCGTCAAGCCACCTCCCCATCGTCATTATCTTGGTTTCCTTTTTTGTGGAAAAACTCTCGATCTACTCATCAATTGTCAGGCGGTACGAAAATGTTAGGAGTAAAACAAATTACATCCATATCCATATCCATAGACTATCTAGCGATGACTAAAATCACTTGAGTGAGCTAAAGACGCGTCATTGTCATCGCCCCCTCTCCCTCATCGGAGCCGAAAACTGAGTCAATGTGAAGTTGGTTTCCCTTGACGTGAAGGCTATACACATGTATGTGCGTGCATGTGTATCAAATAGCTAGGTTATGTACGTGAGTGTGTATGTGTTTACAGTGCTATACATGTATGTGCGTGCACGACTTTTGCATGTTTCCCAAAAAGAGAAAAATAAAAGATAAATTGATCGACTGAGAAAACTTCGAGTATGAAGAAGCACTAACGACAGGAGTAGTGCATTGCCGCATCAAAACTCGTCCCTACGAAGATCCACCGAGATGATAACGGGGTAGTGCACGCTTGACACGCTTTGGCTTGCATAGATCGTAGTGAGTCATGTAATGGTGTTTTTTTTTGTCATTTTTGTTTTTGCGAATCTCATGCAATGGTGTTTTGCAAGACTTATTAGTGCCTAAGTGCCGAACTGCGTTTCTCCTAGTCTCGTGTGATTGTACTTCGTTCCAAATTACAACACAACTTGTTAAAATAATTCATGATGTCTTGTTTCACCTTTCTAAGCATATCAGATAGCCGTCGATGAATACCAGCTAACACCCTATGACCCTAGTAATACCCTGGTACAACTATTTCTCTGCCGCCGCCGCTGCACAACGCCCCTTCGCCCCGCCCCCACCCGCCGGTTTGTCCCAAATCCCAACCCCATGCAGGCCTAGCGTGATCGCGTGAACCGTTTTTTTTTTTTTGAATTTTCACCGGGGGAGGGAGGAAACCCTCCACCTGAATTTGTATTCAATTTGCCTATAAGACTTTGCAGCCTATTACAAGATGGGTTCAAGAGAACCAGAATTTTACAGAGAGGAACCAGAGAGGAGATAAAACAAAAACAACGCACTCCAAAACACATATGGGGGGGGAGGGGGGGATACAGACGCACTTGAGAAGCACTATCAGGCGTGCTCGCATGACGACCACCACCAGGAAGACGGGCAGGACAGTGCTTTGAGGAGTGCGTCCAACGCCGTCGAAGGGCATCACGGTCCCGAGACATTGCAGATTGCAGCACCACCACCTGCTTGCATGGCGACTACCCACAAGTTGGCGAACCAGGAGCAAACGGGGACCAACGAGTGAGACTGGCCTTGCACCAGCGCCACGAACCTTGACCCCGACCTCAGCCAAAGGGGCAGCCCCAAGCACTCTGCGACGTGGGGAGGCGACCTCGCCGCCGAAGGGGGCCGATCAACCGAGATCGCGTCAACAACACGAAGCTCGCGACAATGCCGCTACCATCCCCATCGGATATTTGCCAAGGTTGCACAACCAACAAAGCCAAGAGCACCATATGGCAGCACAGCGAGGCCAAAAGCCTCGCTGCCGGATAAACCCAAGAACAACAAGCTCAACACGCCAATCAGGTCCAAAGGCGAGGATTTGTGATTGCCTGTAACGTCCCAAATTTTGGAACCAGGAAAAACTTAATTGTCCGAGACCTAAAATTTAGGGGCAACAAAAACTTTTTGAAATGTCTTGTTACTAGATGTGATTTACTCATGTTTGTTTGGTTTGTCACGTTGTGGTATGGGTTTGTGTCATGACCTCTTTAAATATCAAGCTTGGAACTCAACCTGGTTATGATATGGCCTTTGAGATCAATGTTTTGACAAGTAAAAATGGTCCATATATCTTCTCCTCTCATAATTTTAACAAACTCCATTTACCCTGATGTTTTGATTTTAGCAACTACCCAAAAATCTATTCTTTGAGAGAATAAAAGTACTTTCAAGTTTACTCGTTTTTAAACCATGGAGGACTATATAATAAGTCCTAATATATCTTTAAGTCAAGGTGTTGCTAGTATTTTCAACCCTTATTTAAAAACTCTAAATTTCTACTTCTTTGGAAAATATTACTAAGAAGTGGTTTAATTCTCTTTCTACCAAAAACCTTGCCATGATCATGTTTGTCACCACCTCACAAATATGTTTGGTTATTTATCCAATTGTTTGTATGTTTGAACTTTTTGACTTGTGCTTATTTTATCTGTCTTGAGTGTGTATTTCTGTGAGTGACATGTGGTTTTGTTGGTATCAAGTTAAGGTTTATTGCTTGAATTGGAATCATAGAGTCTTGTTTGATGTTTTTGCATGCTTGCAACTTGTTTACCTCTTTTTAGGTTGTTTGAGTTAAAACATTTCTAAAACAATTAATTATTAAATAGTGCATATCTATCTTAGCTCATGTTAACTTTTAGCATTTCTAGAGCCTCACCATTTGTGTTTCTTTCGATCTTTTTGGAAATACAAAACTTCTAGCATCACCTACATCCCCTCTACTTTCCTTGTATAGCCCTCTCAAAAATTCACTAAAATGTTTGATCCCTAATCCTTGCTTGTTTTTAGTGCTTCATAATAAGGTGACCAATTGCTCCAGTATCTAATACCATTTTGTCACCTCCGTGTTTCTTCGACATATTGACATTTGTGCCAATGAATCAGGACACCATTCATCCTTGGAACCATCTCTCGCACCCCAAAGCGTTTAGTGGGCCTTTTGAGCTTAAGAAACATTTAATCCATGATGGTTTTGATGCTACCACAATAACAGCATTTCAGGACTTGGAATTTTTCTAAGTCACTTGTCTGAATTTTCTGAAAACTGTTATTTTATTCACTTTTGCACTTCTCACCCTAAGCAAACCAGGACCCTTTTGGGCAATGCACCTGCACCCTCTCTTCTCTATCACCTGTGCTTGCTAGAAAAATTCTTTTGATCCATCCTTGAGCCCCTGCTTGCTTAATTTTTAGTGTTGAACATGGTGTCAAATTAATTCTGCACACTCTCCCCTAATCAAATAAAACAACTAAAAACCTAATCTATCCTCTCTCCAACAACTCTCTCTGCTGGAAACAAAGAGGGAGACCAGCACCCCTCCCCTGGCCCATTTGCCAGCCCCTCTCTCACCCCTCTCCTCCACTCACCTCCCTCCTTTTACAAAATTGGCCAACCGGAGCTCACTCCCCCCCTCTCCCACTGGCCAGACCACGTCCATCCTGACCATCTCCTCTCTGTCCCCCACACCACCGCCCTCCAGAGCCAATGGCATGCCCCATCGTCACCCCCTCTCACCCCCACACCCGAAACCCTAAAAACGAGCTCCATGTCTAAAACTCGAGCCCGTGCCCTCCCCTCTGCTCATCCTCACTCCCCAGCCACGCACACAGACCCCCACTCCTCCCCCACGAAGCCACGCCCGAGCTCCAACCCTCTGCTGCCCAGGAGACGAAGGATTCGTCTTGGTCACCGCCGGCTTCGGGTGACGATTGTCGGCGCCCCTCTTTTTCTTTCTCCGCCATTTTTGGCCCTCCTTGCTCCCCTCTGCATGGGCTAACTTTCCCCCTTTTCTTTTTTCTCTGTAGCTGCTCCAGTTCGTCGAGCTCGACCGCGAACCGAGGAGGAGAAGCTTGGAGCCGGCGAGGAAACCGTCCGTGCATGCTGACTTTGAGGCCATCCCTGACCTTCCCTTGGACCCCTCCGTCACCACTGACCCCAGCTCGGCCATGCAAGCGCCCTAGGTGAGCAGCACGAACACCCCTCTCATGTCATGGTTTTTTTGGTATTATTCTGCTCAGCCCGTGCGTTCCTAGGTAGAAGACGCACAGTAACCGTTGATCTTTTGATCAACGGCTGCTGGCTGCTTGAATCCCCATCTAATCTGGACCCTTAGATCTAAATCCTGGGGTAACTTACCCTTTCACTTGGCAGCACAGCGCACTGGGCCGGCCCGGCCACGCGCGGCGGTTGTTGGGCCAGATCTGGCCCGTTTATAGTTTTCTGGTCAAATGCTTCTCTGTTTTTGAAGTTCCTGTTAGATCTGCTCTAGGTTTTAATCTCCCATTTATTCCTCGAGCATGCTTTTTGTGTGATTCAAATTTTGTAGCGTTCATATGAGTTTTCTTAACCATATGGCACTGGACGTTTTCAAAAATATGTTTTTATGTGTGTGCTAGATCTAATCTTGTAAAAAGTTACTTTTTCACTAAATCCTTAATATCTGGAGTTTTATGAATCCAAATTTTGTGAATCCAATTGTTTTGGAAAGCCTGTGAGTGTAGCTTTCTGTAGAAATTAAGCTCATATGTTTGTGATGCTTAGTTTTAAAATTGCATGTGTTTGAAGTTTGGACCAGTAGGGTTTTCTAGCATTTATCTGATTTTTGTGAATAAGATTTTTGGGTAAATCCAATTGCAGTAGTTTCTAATTCATCCAAAGAACCTAAACCTAGCTTTTCATAAAATTTGGTTGAACAGAACACCCTGGACTCAATAAACTCTTAAAATGGTGATTTCTGCCTTTTAAAAATGATAAAACAATTGGTTGGTCTCTTATGAAAATTTTGTTATTGTTGTTGTGATTTGTTTTGGTGCTGTAGCTCACCAAATAAAGTTACTTCTAGTATGTTAGTACTGTTAGTGGTTTATGTTAGATGTGTTTGTATGCTAAGCTTGTGTTGTTAAGTGGTGATGGAAAACTTTAACCATTGTTTGATTATGCTTGTTTGTCAGAAAACTTTTATGAGCTAAATAACCTCTCCCAACTAAAAATGTTAGCTACTGGTTGTTTAAGTTTATTAGTGATGCTTAGTGTTACAAGTTTAAAGTGATCCAAAAAGGTTATCTAATTATCACCTTAACCCAATTTGTAATTAAATAATAAATTGTTTTGTAGTTGCCAAACATGTTTGTGCGATTTAATATGTTTGCCTTGATAGTTAAACTTGGTAGTCTTTAAGTTTAATACTATCATGAGTAGTTTGTTAATGTCTCTATCTTAGCTTGGTGAAATAATTTAATAATAGAAAATAATTAGTAACTTAACTTTTGTCTGAAGTATTTCCTGAAAACTAAAGAGATACTTTTGTCTGAAGTATTTCCTAAAAACTAAAGAGATACATTGTTAAGTGACCTAATCACCCTAAGTGGAGTTTTGCTTTTGGGTTTAGTTAAAACCACCTTTTTAACTATTAGGGTTGTTGTGTATACTTTCTTAGGTGTGTTTGTTGTTTGTCTTAGCTTTATGGACTCTCCGCTTGTTGTTGTTTAACTAAGTAAATTGCTTGCTCTTGTTAGCTAGCTTAGTGTTTTGTGCAATGCTTGCTGTTTGTTATGTCCCTGTGGTATTGGCTTGAGTGTTGTTCCTTTTCCTGTTTACGGCGTTAGATACGATCGGAAAGGAACTGGAAGTAAGGAGTGCACCTGAGGAGCATCAAGATCAATACCAAGGACATATTAACAAGCCAGGCAAGCCACCTCACCACTCTACTGAAATCCTATTATTTTTCACAAGCATGTTTTGTTTTCAAAATAAAATAATGCATGTTTTATTTCCTTTGTGGCATCTTGCCACCCAAAAAAACTATTTTACAAAATGTTGTTTGGCCAAAGATATCTACTAGAATATAATAGGTGTTATAAAAATTAAGTCTTCACTTGAGAAGCCTTCTACTGAAGGCGCTATCAAGAAAATTATGTTCTCTAGTAGTATATCCTTATACTCTTACCTCAAAACCTTAGGATGGGAGCCTGGATTTGATGAAATGTTTTTAAATGAAAACCTGAGTCGCTGGGAGCGATCGGCGAGAAAGTGTTTTATAAAACCCATGTTGCTGGGAGCAAATGGAGATGTTTGTGAAAACCCGAAGTGCTGGGAGCATTCGGTGAGTTTACGAAAAACCGAGCTGCTGGGAGCAGTCGGAGGTGGAGATGTTTTTGAAAAACAAAGTACAGCCCTAGCGGCCGCCCGAACAATTAACCCGTGCAACCACACTACCTGATATGGGTAGGGCTTAGCCGGAAGCTTGTCTACTTTAGTACGGAAGGCCTCATACTCCTATAAGGGTTAGAGTCCCTCGAAGCCGGGTTGTCGTCTGTACGAGGCAATACACATGCGGATGGACCCGCGTCGGACGATTACGTTGGCTCCCCTGCCGTGGCGGTGTGGCGTCCCAAGGGAAAGACCAGGGGTCTAGAGGAGCACACGGTGCCGGGGGGAATAAACCTAACGGGAGTCCTCGGTACTAGGGCGGATTAGTGGAAAGTTTTGATCATGTTATCCGAAACACCGCATACTGTCGTATGAGGACCGTGGCTGATCACGGCGGAATGACTGTTTGGTGTGGTGAAAGTGCACCACCTCTGCAGAGTGTAAATCTATTCGAATAGCCGAGTCCTCGGTCATGGACGGTTGGAAAGGCCACCGATCTAGGCGTATGGGCGTTTTATGTTTTAAAAAGAAAATGTTTTCGGCAAAGGAGAAAGGAGACATCAAGGAGGTACCTGGGAGGTACGGATTTGGGAGAAGATGGTTGGTCTCGGGGAGTCAACCAGTCGGAACCCGGAAAGGAAACAGGGGCATCCCTATTCTAGTGTTTCTGAAAAAGTTTTACCAAAGTGTTTTGAAAAGTGGAAACGGTTTCTGCCATTTCTATAAGGAGAATTATATCTCCAAATGCCTTTTTAATAAAGATATAGAGATGTTGTATTCTCTATGTCTAAAAGCATCGTTTTGCGAAAATTAAGCCCTATAGTCATATATAGCAGCTATCCCAGTTTTCGAAAACACTTTTATTGCATTACCATGAAAACTTAAGCCTAGTGGTGGTCTTGCGAGTACGTAATTGTACTCATGGCTGTGTCCCTGGATATTCCAATGTCCAGATTACGACGAGGAGAAGTACGACGAGGAGGAGAAGTACGCCGACGACTACGCCAACTGAGTGTCACCGGTCAAATGCTCTGTGGGAATGCGTCCGGTTGTGACGAGGGCCGGCGCTAGCCAAAAGCTTCCGCTTTATCGTAGTTAATTCAGTCCTGCGTGACGATGGTTGCAGGCTTGGTCGTGTGACCACCATTTATGTAAGTCTTGTACTAATCGAGTTGGATGATGTAACTCTGTATATCATGTTGGTTATGTGATCGCGATGCACTGATCATTGGGATCGTGATCTGTTTACATAACTTGGGCACCTCGGACTGGTAAATCTGAGGGGTCCTCACATTGCCAACACAAATAGCAAGGATCCCTGCCATCTGAATGAGCTTACTAAGCTGGAGAAGCTAAGGAAACTTGGGATTGTTATTGGAAAATTGGCTGTGCCGACGGAGGATGAGTTTCTGAAATTGAGCGAATTCAAGGCACTGGAGTCATTGGCGATCAGATGGGGGGTGCAGCGGGTGCATACCACGGAGTCAGAGAAGAACACGAATGAGGAAGAAGCGGCATCCCATCTGGTCACTGCAATGAAGCTTCCTCCAAATCTCAAGAAGCTTGATCTTCATTGCTTCCCACTTCCGGGTTTTCCACAGTGGGTTCCGAAGGGTGTCAAGAAGCTGTACATTAGAGGAGGGAAGTTAGCAACTCTTGGCGATGAGGAAGGTTGGGAGGTTGAGGTGTTGCGCTTAAGGTTTCTCAGTGACCTTGAATACAGTTATGCTAGACTTCAACATTGCTTCAAGAAGCTAAAACCTGGATGCACTGAAATACACGAGTGTCCAAAATTCATGGCTGAACAATGATGTATCATGCCTGCAAGTTTGTGGAAAAGCTTAGATGTTTTCTTCCCGTGGACAATGCTGGTTTATTGGATTCATCAATAAATATGTTTTTATTTTGAAAGATCCAGAGATTTCTGGCTTTTCGATTAAGATGATAGAATATTTAAAGGGTTTGCCCAGTGGCTAAGGATTAAAGAGAAAGAAACTGAGAGAAAGTGAAAACAAGCAACAAGCTCAGAAAGAGAGAAACTTCAGGGCGGCTCGAACATCAATTTCCTCGAGGCCTTTCCGCCAGCAAAAGCCCATTCGCTGGCTTCGTCTCTGATGAAGGTAATAAGCTGCTGAATTGAAACACGACAATCCTGAAATACTCGCCTGTTACGACCCTTTCCAGAGTAGCCAGCAGACCAAGATGAACATGCATTTTTCTGCTTTGACATGATAAGCTGGAGTGGCATCAATCATTGCATGCCAGGCCTCCGTCAATGGAGTGGTACGGCACCAGACTTGGGGAGCAAAACCATGCAAATTGGACCATCGCTCAATGGCTGACCAAACTTCACAGGGCAGAACAGAAACAGATGTTGAGGGGTCTCCAGCTCGCGGATGCAAAACAATTTGGCCATGTCCTTTGCATCAACCGGTCCTCAGTCCAGAGTCGATTGAGAAGGAGCAGCGAGGCAAAAAATCTGCAACGGGAAGGTGCCCAAACCTCCCAGACCATCTGCGGCAGTTGGCTTCTGATTTGACCTTCGAACTGAATCCGATATGCAGACTTTGCTGAATAGCAGCCATCAGAAGTGAGCTTCCATGTGATCATGTCTTGCACACCATTCTGGAGCTGAACCGTGTGCATTTTTGCACCAAATATGTTGTTTTGTGAGACTTTCCAGGCTTTATTAATTTAAAGCTGGACACGCGTTGCCTTTGATCTAAAAAAGTATGTTGTTTTGTCTGTAAACTGTAGGGATAATTTCGGCTCTATGCTTTTATCTTAAAGTTCTACGAAATCTGGCTGGTAAGATCAAAAAAGAACTTCAGAGCTGGTGTTAAGTTCATGTAATGACTGTTCATTTTATCAAGGAAATGAAGTAGAGGATACCTCTACGAGGAAATTTGGATCAGCAATCCACCATATGAACCCAAAGAATTTTCTCTGGCCATGTGCGGCCCATCGGTAAGTAACTAAGTATACGGCTACTAATCTAATTAGCCAACCTGCCTGCACACGATTCAAGCACATTAAAACATGTGCCTGACTTATATTTTTTGACCCATTGTCTGACAATGTTTTGGACACTAGTATACCCTTTGCACCATTTTAGGTCACGTGGCTAATGGACTGGGCTAGCAAAGGAAGCCCATTGCATCGACAACCATGCCGCAAGCCTATTACTTTGGCCCAACCCCTTACCTCCGTCCTCGATCGGGTCTGTGTATTTCCCAACCTATATTTTTTTTTCCCAACCTATATCTCTACTACAAAAAATGAAGTGTCCTGTCTCGGGTCCTGGACGGACGAACGGACGACACATCGTGATCGTCAAACTGTTAAATCCACGTTCCAGATCGACTCCATGGTCAGTACTCCGTGGAAACCATCCGTCCGGGAGGTCCCCGACCCCAAATCACGGTGCTGAATCATCTTCCGAATCAATCTCCCCATCTCGACGAATCCGGCTGCAGTGCCCCGCCGGCCGCCTCGCTCTCCCCGCCCCGTACATCTCTGCCTCCTCAAGCTCCCCAGATCGCAGCACCCGAGGTATCCGCCATACGCCTCCAAGCTCCCACGGTCGCCGTTCTCCGCGACTGAGTGCGCCTCCCTGCTTGCACCGCCGTCCCCTAAATTCTCTGGGACATAATCCCAGCAAGGGCACAGCCCGCACGCCGCAGAAGTCGACGAACCACACGGAGCTGCAGGCCCCCGCCAAGGCGCCATCCAGAACCACCTCAGTCACGTCGCCTTCATGTGGTTGAGTCCCCCGGAGGCCGGAGAGGCGCGCTACGTTCGACGCCGGTGAGGTGCACGCCAATCTCTCAGATACAGGGCAGTCCAGCATAGCCGGCATGGGAAAGCAGAGATGGGGAAACACTGCAGCAAACGATTCAGCAGGATGAGGGGATTTTTTTATGGGTTCCACTGGAAGGACAGAGAGGAGCTGATCTCGACCAGTGTCACTGAAGTGTAGGAAGGCTGCAGGTATGGTGGTGGAGAAGGTCAGTGATTCGGTGTTCATTGGTCTTGCGACGCCAGTAAGAAGAGATCAGCATGGGTGACCAAAACCATGAGTGAGTTCTCTCTGATCATTTAAATAGCGGTGTCTGCAGTTTGCGATGGTAAGAATGGTTGACTTCAAAAACTGATTTCTCCACGCTCATTGTGTTGCAGGTTATTTGTGCTTGTTCAGATCTGAGCTACCTACATAAATAGAAATAAACCAATTCGATTGATTGTAAGATTGAAAATGTACGTGTATCTTCATACACTTCTTATTCTTTTGTTTTTAGACAGCGAAAAACTAGGCAATCCCTACCAGGCTACCCTTCTACCGTATTAGTGCTAGCCTCAAACTGAAGAGAAGACGGCCTAAATATTTTTTTAATTACATCATGCTCACAGGTTGCAAAAGCCGGTGGAGCATGTAATTATCATCAACAAGTGATTTCTAGGTGTTCCCCATGTTGTAAATTTTTCTAGGTTTTCGAGTTGTATACGTTATACTTATAGTTAACGATTGTATCTGGTTGCATAGTACTTATTTATGGTTTTATTTCATTTGATGTGTAATACATTTAATTTTGCATTGCCAACGGATATCAAATACTATATGTTTGATTTTGAGCTCCAAGAATGAACGAGATTTATGGAGTCTAATGAAGTAAAAAGTATCACTACTGCTGTAACCCAACCTGGTAATCACATGTGCACACCGGCATAAACCATGTACTACCAATTTTATTGTAAAAAAAAGCTGATTTGAAGCATGCATTGAAAAAGAAGAAATAGAAGCAAAAAAATATATGGAAATTTACGTCGTGGTAAAACTTGAATGTGAAAATTATCACGGAACTTGAAAACTGAACCTAATAGTGAGTCATCAAATTTGTGGTACATGTGCTAGCCTGCTTGTAGACCCTGGTTTCGCTCATTCTTTTGGGGCCGGGCAATTTGAGTACTAAAATTTGTCACTTGATTTTATATGTAAAAATATTTTACACATTGTGGAAGAAATAATAATAATAATTTTAAAAAAAGCTACCACACACTGTTCCACGTGCATTGCACGTGATTGATTACTAATATGACCGGCATGCCTTTTATTGTCTTCATGACAATACAAATCGAAGACACGTGCATTTTGGTTGACTTTATTAGATTTGAAATAAAATTAATTATTTGACACCCGTGGCAGCGCACGGACATTCAACTAGTAGTACGTCAAACAAACAAACTCTATAGATACCGATTCACCGCACGAGAACTTATCGGCGGATCAAATCTCTCCTCAGTCGTTGCAAGGCTACCAGGCCACCGCGCACTGCGATGTCGCTATGGAGATCGCCTGAGCACCGCCGCCGCCGCCATCTCAGTTCTCCTACGGAGGCCGTGGCGACGACCAGTGTGCCTGCACCGGCCGAGATCGGACCCGCTGTCTCGTTGCCGGATGATCTCATCTTTGACATCTTCTCCAGACTTCCGGTGAAGTCCTTATGCCGGTTCCGCTGCGCGTCCCAGGGGTGGCACGCCCTCATCTCTGATCCAGCGTTCGTGGCCGCACACAGATCTCGCCCCGCCGAGTCGTTCTTTGTTGTTTTTACCGGATTCTGCGGCGGAGGCTACGGCTTGCGGCTTATTGATATGGATGGCAGTGTTGTGACGGCGATAAAAGATGTGGGTGATTTTGGATTGCGCTCCACTAGCACGAGTGACCTCATATGCATCACCAAAGATTGTTACGATTTCGCTCAAGTAATCGACCCGGCTACTGGAAAGGTGCTCTTGGACTGGCCGAAACAACATATTGGATCGTACAACAACAATGAAGAGTATTGTTACCCCATCTTTGGCTTCGGTTGCGCAGTCCCATCTGGTGCGTATAAGATGGTCCGCATTAGCAACTTACGGGATTGCGAAGTGCTCACTTTAGGAGATAACATAAGATGGAGGTTGGCGCAGTTGGCCCCAACACACGTGTCCCCATACCGATTCCCTCCTGTTGTTGTCAACGGTGTCATGTACTTTTTGGCCTCATCAGATCAACGCAACGGCAAATTGTTTTGCTTCGACCTTGAGACCGAAGAGTGGAAGACGGCGCTAGAAGGCCCCCAGAAAGTAGTTGGCTCGGAGGTATGGGAGAACACGAAGTTAGTCCGTATAACTGAGCTCAATGGTACCCTATGCATGGTTCAGTCGGAGAGTCTTAGGAATAACATATGGCTATTGAATGATTTTGATAAGGACATTTGGATCAAGATGTACACCATCCCGATTTTTCTTTCCACCTATCCTATGCCTTTGAAGGTGACACATGATTGTGATAGGCTGATCTTCTGTTCTCTTGGCGAGAAAGGTCAAGTCATTCAAGTGTACGATCCTCATAACAATGCATGCACGGAGCTACCCATACTAGGCGGCGTTCACGCCATCAAAGTTGGCATATGTAGTCTGCCCTTGGACCGTTTCGTTTAGGTGAGTCTAGCCGGCTACTTGTTTCGGCAACAACGCTATGGTTTGTATGAACACATGGCTAAACTCGGTTTAAACCATACGGGTCTATGATTTTTTCAAATTTTGCTTGTAAGAATTTGTTCCGAGGGAAATTTTGCTCATAAATTATTATGATTATTTGGAAATGGACAGTGATTTGAGGTGAATACCAGGAGAACGACAAGCATCGTTTATTCATGTGTACTTTAAATTCCCATTGCATTTTCTCAAGATTATTTTGATTATTCTTTATATTTCATTAAATGGTCCATCACGTCAAAATATCATGACATATACCCGCAGAGAAAAAAAATACTAAGATAGTTAGCCTGATCCAATCCATACCTAAAGGCGACGACGGACAAAGACGAAGTTGTCAAGCCGGTGAAAGATGAGAATGCATTGTGGCTTAGGCTCTGAAGAGCTTCAGTGTGTACGGTGCTAGCTTTGGCTTTGCTCGGCAGTCTTTGTGGGGCGTCCCCGAGGTTGGAAATCTAGGAGGTGTGTTGCGGTCACCGGTGCTAAAAAATATTGTTATGCCGAAAAAGTGGTATATATGTTGTGTTTTTTGTATTTTAATCTATGTAATTAAATCTCAATTGGATGACGTCACCCAAGTCGCAGTTACATCTTAGTTGTAACTCATGTGCAACTCTCCGGCTAAGCATGAATCACGACGTGTATTCAACTATTTGGATATTTTGAAATCTCATTTGTAAGTTGTAACCCATATATAAATGGAGAAATCTTAGTACCCACATGCAATTCATATGGCAGCTCAAATCACGAATTGACTGAGAATTCACGAACCGGTCATTTATTTCTACTCTCTCTGTGTCTACTGTAAGACGTTCTAGCAGTTTGATTTAAACTGACAAAATGTTTATATTTAGACATGTCTTGAGTAAATTATAATTGTTATATTCAGTGTCAATGCAGCGATATTACTGGAAATCTAGTTGATACACCTGGGCACCAGTGACTTGCTTTTTCAAAAAAAATCGAAAATCATATTTCTAGGTTCCAAAAAATCTGCCAAAAAGTATACATATTTAATGTGTACGCCAAAACTTTCATTTAAAAATACGTTGTATTTTATGCTACACAAAAAGACAAAATTTGGCTCAAAATAAAAGTTTTTTAGTCCCTCACACATTTTTTTCAGTAGCTGAAAATAAAAAGCCCTCTTTAGCAAAACTTTGAACAAACATACATAAGATGTATATGTATTCACGTTTATAAAGTGGATTTTTTTGAAAGTTCAAAGTACAATTTTCATTTTGTTTTAAACCGAGCTCCAGTGAGCTTGGGTGCCACAAATTCGTTCTCAGTATTATGCTACTATATGAGAGTGGTGTTTGACTCCCACCTGTTATAATATATTTCTTGAAAATAATAGTAAAACATTTCAAAACAATCTTACAAAATGGAGGTGAACATATGCAAATGTTTTACATACGTGTCAAGTTTCGTGATGAAAATATGTGTGTTTGTGTTCTGTGCGGAAACAAAATGAGTTATCCAAAAAGATAATTTTCAAATCCCATTTTGGGCACTAATTTTTTTTATTTTTGCACAGAGCGCAACAAATATTATTTTACAACGAAATTTGGAACGTATGTAAAACATATGCATTATTTATTCATCAATTATTTTTAGAATATTTGAATTGTTTTACATTTTTATCAAATTGTTTTGCGCCGCCGTCTCAGTTCGTCCACGGCCGCGGCCCTGACCAGCATGCCTGCACCGGCCGAGATTGCATCAGTTATCTCGTTGCCGGACGATCTAGTATTTGACATCTTCTCTAGGCTGCCGGTGAAGTCTGTCTGCCGGTTCCGCTGCGTGTCTCGAGGGTGGTACTCTCTCATCTCTGATCCAGCGTTTATCGCCGCGCACAAATCACGTCCCGCCGAGTCGTTATTTGTTGTTTTTGCCCCACTCTGTGGCGGAGGCTACCACTTGTGGCTCATTGACATGGATGGCAGTTTTGTGAGGGTGATAAAAGATGTGAGTTAGTGACCTCATATGTGTCGCCAGAGATCGTTACGATTTCGCTCAAGTGATCGACCTAACCACTGGAAAGGTGCTCTTGGACTGGCCGAAACAGCATGTTGGACAATACGTCGAGTGCGAAAAGTATGACAACATCTTTGGATTCGGTCGTGCTGTCCCATCTGGTGCATACATGATGGTCCGCCTAACAAGTTTACCGGATTTCAAGGTACTCACTTTAGGGGACGGCATAAGATGGAGGTTGGCACAGTTGCCCCCAACACACCTCTCCCTAAACGGAAGCTCCCCTATTATTGCCAACGGTGTCATGTACGTTTGGGGCTCACCGAAGGAATTCGCTGGTGACTTGCTTTGCTTTGACCTCGAAATAGAAGAGTGAAAAAAGACGATAGAATGCCCACATAAAGTAGTTGGTCCCGAGGCATGGGAAAAGACTAAAGTAGCCCCTTTAACCGAGCTCAACGATACTCTATGTATGGTTCAGTCGGAGATGCTCAGAACTAACATATGGTTTTTAAATGATTCTGATAATAATATCTGGATCAAGAAGTACACAATTCCGGTTGTCTATTTCACATATCCTATACCGTTGAAGGTGGCACGTGATGGTGACAGATTGATCTTATGTTGTACTTCTCCTTACGGACAAGGTGAAGTCGTTCAAGTCTACGATCCTCGTAACAATGCACGCTCGGAGCTACCGAGACTAGGCGGTGTAGAGGCCATCAAAATTGGCCTATATAGTCTGCCTTTGGACCGTTATCTTGACAAAGATCTAGGTCCCGCCCTAGGTTCATCTAGGCGACTACATTTTGGTCAACACGTATGGTTTGTATGAACAAAGTGCTGAACTCGTCGTAGGAGTGTATGTTTTTTTTTTCAAGTTTTGCTTGTAAGATTTTGTTGAGTGAAATTTTGCTCGTAAAATTCATTTGGAAATGGACACTAATTTAAGATGAATACCGAGATATCAATGGTCATCATTTATTCATTATCTACTTTAAGTTGTGTTGCATTTTCTCGTAACCATTTCAGATTATTCGTTAGATTTCAGTTCAGTAATCAGTCACTTCAAAATACTCCGTATTACAGTACAACGTACACGCGCAAAAAACATCTGGCCAGAGTCACTTGACGTGCGCCTTGCTTTTTCCCCTCTTTTTTTCTTCAAAGCTTACGGTGTACATAACTAGGTAATGGTTTACAAAACTAGCTTATGTAGGGTTTCCACATCTTACTATATATAAAAGACGGAACAAACCGCGCTCAGTCCAGCGCTCCACGTCGCGGCCGTCCGCTGGCCGTCCGATCGCGCGATCAGACGGTCCAGAACAACCCACGTCGCCTCCCGCGAGTACTGTAGCTTAGCTACAGTATCGGCGATTTTCTTCCAACCGTGGATCGACACGTTGCCCCGGTCACCAGCCGGTGTGACCGGTTCCCACCCGGTCGCCCTAGCCGCACGAATTTTGGCGCCGCTTTTTGCAGATAGCCCCCCGTGAAGGACCTAGAAGTAATTACGGGAAAGGCGAGGGACTTTTCAGCAAAAACGACCGCAGCACCCCTTCCCCTCTCTCTCTCCCGCGTGCTCGCGATGCCGCCGGCGACGTCGCCGCGCTCCGCCGCCGCCACGGCCTTCCCCGGCCAGATCCACGGGGAGGGAGAGCTCCGCCGTCGCCGCTTCCATCTTCTCCCCGTAGATCAGCCGCCGCACACCCGCCGGAATCGCCTCCGCGGCGGCCGTCTCCTCCGCCGCATCCGCGCCCCGCCGGCGCCGCTCCGGTGACCTAAACGGGGCGGCGCGGCCACCTACGAGTCGACCGCGTCGAGGCGCGTCGAACGTGACCGCGCACGCGTCCTGGAACGCACCACCGCGCCGCCGGCGAGCTCGCCGCCGCTGCGGGCACCTCCGGCCAGATCTGGCCCCTGTGACGTCAGCACGACGTCACAGCGGGCCCAGTCTGTCAGTTTTTCATTTTTTTTTTTTTAAATGGCCCAAATTATTCTTATAATTTTGACAAAAATCTAAATAATGCAATGCAATATTTTAAAATATCCCAAAAAAAAGGAGATAAATATGTCAAAATAGTCACACAAAATTAAATATGCATAATTTTTTTTTACCTTTTTTTTTTAAAAAAATATTCCTATAATTTTGAAAAAAAAATCTAAATAATGCAAAGAAATAATTTTAAATAAGCCAAAAAAAGGAAACAAATATGTCAAAATGGTTACACAAAAATAAATATGCACGACGAAAATTCAACTTCCAAATTTCCACGTGCTCAGCAACATTTTTTCGAAAAAATATCCCAGATTATTCCTATAGTTTTGAACAAATTCTAAATAATGCAAACCAATAATAAAGCAGTAATTTTAAATATGTCAAAAAAAAAGACAAATATGACAAAATAGTCAAAAAAAAAATAAGCAAACCTTTTTAAAAAAAAAACAAATTATTCCTATAATTTTGAAAAAAAATCTAAATACTGTAAAGCAATCATTTTAAATATGCCAAAAAAAGGAAAAAAATATGTCAAAATGGTTACACAAAAAAAAAAATGCACGACGAAAATTAAACTTCCAAATTTCCATGTGCTCAGCAACATTTTTTTTAAAAATGTCCCAGATTATTCCTATAGTTTTGAACAAATTCTAAATAATGCCAAGCAATAATTTTAGATATTTCAAAAAAAAAGAGACAAACATGTCAAAATGGTCACACATACAAATAAATATGCGCGACAAAAAATTCAACTTTCAAATTTCCATATGCTCAACAACACATTTTTTTCCCTGAATTTCAACAATTTCGTAACATAACCCATTTTCAAATGCGGAAATTTCCAAATTTCAATAATAAATATGCACGACGAAAATTCAACTTCCAAATTTCCACGTGCTCAGCAACATTTTTTGAAAAAATGTCCAAATTATTCCTATAGTTTTGAACAAATTCTAAATAATGCAAAGCAACAATAAAGCAATAATTTTAAATATGTCAAAAAAAGAGACAAATATGTCAAAATGGTCAAACAAAAAAAAATAAGCACACCTTTAAAAAAATATTCCTATAATTTTGTAAAAAAAAATCTAAATACTGCAAAGCAATCATTTTAAATATGCCAAAAGAAGGAAAAAAATATGTCAAAATGGTTACACAAAAATAAATATGCACGACGAAAATTCAACTTCCAAATTTCCATGTGCTCAGCAACATTTTTTTTTTAAAATGTCCCAGATTATTCCTATAGTTTTGAACAAATTCTAAATAATGCAAAGCAATAATTTTAGACATTTCAAAAAAAAAAAGAGACAAACAAGTCAAAATGGTCACACAAAAAATAAAATATGCACGACAAAAAATTCAACTTTCAAATTTCCATATGCTCAACAACACATTTTTTTCCCTGAATTTCAACAATTTCGTAATATAACCCATTTTCAAATGCGGAAATTTCTAAATTTCAATAATAAACGACGATTAAATTCGGACCATAATACAGTTCCACTTTAACCAATTTTAACCCACGGGGGCGGCGAAGTCCGCCCCTAATCCCCTAGTACACATGAAAGCGTGCAGGACCTGGCAAAACGGAATGTGCTCCTAACTAACTCAAGCAGCTAACAAGCTGGTAAGTTCGCTAGCTACAGTAATTAACTACTTACAAGACCTTCTCATACTGGCACACGACAAGCTGCGAAATAACCTTTCCTAACATATAACAGGACCAGTACTCCTAATCTAGCACTGACTCAACTGAAACCATCACGTATACCTACGGAAATCCACTTCGGGTAGTAGGTGCAGATGCACCCACTACCCAAAAAACAATTTTAAAAATGTCAAAAAATTCAAAATAAAATTTTCGCATATACGTCAAGATATTTTATGATAGCACACAAAGTTACGTGAAGAAAAAATATTTTTTGTGACCTGTGTAAAAAAGACAAATCCGGACGCACCAAAATATTTTTATACGAGTCGTTTTTTTTGTCTTTTTTGCACAGGTCACAAATTTTGTTTTCACCACGCCATTTTTTGTGCTAACACATAATGTTCTAATGTACATCCGAATTTTTTCTGTATTTTTTTAACATTTTGAGAAAAAACTAATTTTTTTTTACGTAATGGGTGCAGATGCACCTATGAGCTAAATCGCCGCCTCCGTATACCTACCCCTATACAACTACCTTATCTGCTTATGGAAGCTGATTAATCGAGATTAGATTACTAACATTCCTACATCCCATCAATCGAGGACAAGAAACCATACGAGGACAACACTATAAGATTTGTTAGCCAAAATTAGCGTGCACACAATCAAACGATCACTCGGCATGACTACGATGATTCTTTCCGTGGATACCACCATTTATCCTCAACGTTCTAATATTTAAAAAAAAAACTCGGTCTAGGGTTAGGTATGCTTGACATCTTCCTTGTTCTTTTGAAATCGATAAATTGGAAAACTTACTCTTTTTTATGTATACTTTTGTTGGATAGGTCAATTGTCTATTTTGGAAATGAAACGTCAATCTGAAGTTTAGTTTTTCTCTATAATGGATATAATCGGTTTCTAACTTCTATTTTTCGCCACATGGCCGATAATATGTCGCCGGCCGGCGTTAGGTAATCTTACTATTTTTTTTACAATTGGTAAGGTTTTGGACACTAAATTTCTACGGTAAATTACTTGGCACATTAGCAGCGACGAGGCGGAGCTTACGTGGGTAATGGACTGGGCTAGTTTTCAAAGGAAAAAAACCAAACACACGATATGAGATATAAATAGTGCCGCGAGCCCACTTCTTTGGCCAATTCCTTGCGTCCTCGAGTCCGTGTGTTTCCCGAGTTCACCGATTTACAAACAGATTCTATCCCTACAAAAAAAAGTCAAGCAAACTATAGAGTCGTAGAGAAACTAGAGACCACCGATTTACTCGCACGAGGTAACTTCTCGGCGGCTCAATCCGTCCTCCGTCGCTGCATCGTCTATAGGTTGTCGCCGCGGAGCTACTGTGAGCGCCGCTGACAAGGTATACACCTCGGGTACCCTACCATGAGGGTACCTGGTGCACGTGACGACTAAAGGTCCAATGGCGAAGAGACAACTCGAAGCCCAGGATAGGAGGCCCAACAAGATGGAGTACCCTCCAAGTTTAGACATAGACATAGTCGGTTTGTACTTTCCTTATGTGTAAACTAGGTCGGTTACAAACTCCCGAGACCCAGCCTATTTAAAGGCTGGGAGGGGTGCCGATCTAGGGCCAAGCCATACTCGAACCACCAAAAGATCTAGCGAGATCGATACCTCGCCAGAACTCCCCTGTAATCGCATAATCCACACAATCAATACCAGACAAGCAGGAAGTAGGGTCTTTACCTCCACCCGAGGGGCCTGAACCTGGGTAAATCTTTGCCTCTGCTTGTCAGCCGACGAAACTACCAGTACTACCACGTTCTCTCCCCATAATCTCAACCCTAGGTCCTTAACCATGGGATTTGATGAGTGTACCCCTCGTCAATTGGCGCCGTCTGTGGGAAAGAATAGTGCTGGACTCACGGTTTCTTCGGTTCCATCGGAAAACGGCGACTCGCCGATCGGATCTACAAACGGCAACTCGCCGGCTGCATCGACAAACCAGAACTCGCCGACTCAGGCGGCACACGGCAACTCGCCGGCTCACTCGACAAACGGCAACACGCCAGCTTCACCCGCAAAAAGCGCATCGGATCCTCTGATGGATTTCGAGCCACACTCGCCAGGATTCCAGGAGGCCTTCTCCGATCTCGAGTCAGGTTTGGGTTTAACCGTTGGTTCGTTCAATTTTTTCGTCAACAAGCTTGGTGTGCAGGACTTGACGGATCCACGCCAACTCGCGACTTCCGCACCCGAGGCTCCATCGGTTGCGGTTCCTTCGACTGCGGATCCCTCAACTGCGTCCATACCATCGTCGATCCTCCAAGCTTGCTCGTCTGCAACAACCATGTCCACACGAGAGATGCACGAGCTCATTGAAGAACTTCAGGGCGAGGAGGCCGAATCAGCATACCGCACAAACGATCCCGAGCTCGATCTCTCACTCGAGGATAGTTTCGACTGCGGGATCTCCTTCAGCGACTTCGACGAACTCGAAACTCATATCGACAACCACGTCGACTCCGAGATCTGCACCAACAACAACAACCTCGACTTCTGAGATTCATAACAACTTCGTCGACGCCGAGATGAGCATAGGCGATGAAGGCATCAACAGCGAGATCCGTCCAGACGGACCACTCGACGGGCATATCGACTCCGACATGAGCCTTGATGACGATGTCGAGTCCATGACGGGACTCGAAGACACACATACATACCCTCGGGTGATACCCCAGCAGGTCTACGTCGCCATCGCCGCAGAATCATCAGATGCTGCGGCCAGCCGCAGGCCTACAGAATTCCCGTGCACAGTTACTATGCCGGACGGAGTCACAACTCTCACAATCACTGCTGAGATGGCAGCAAAAGCAGATAAAGTCATCAAGGAGTGCACAATGATGCCAGCAGACGCAACACAAGAGGAGATGTTGACCTTCCAGTACTTCAACTGGCAGGAATCACTTCGACTGCGGCAGGTCAGAGCAACACTCGAAGAACGCAAAAAGCAAGCTAGCTTGTCGAGTGCGCGAAGAAGACAGCTCTCCCTGAGCTCCACCGGGCGAGCAGACACAAGACCCAGATCAAGGTTGTCACACCTCTCGCCAGACGAAAGGGCGGCACTCACCCGCAACTTAGGCAACTCTTTCATGACATACGACGAAGAGGGAGTGCCAGTACCCAAAACAGCTGCGGGTGCCCTCTTCACCGCTGCAGCATACCTAGAGGCAATCAAGCCTCCAGCTGATGACCCCAATGCAAAACTGCATCGCCAGCAGATCAAATCACTCGCCTTAGCGGCGAAGGCCATACGCCAAATTCCAAGAACTCCAGGTGGGAGTCGAGACCGTGCCCTAGTCGACGCGCGTCGGGAAGAGCATAATCACAGTGGTCACCGCCACCACTCGAAGGAAAGAAGCGGCTCGCGTAGGCGCAGGTCCAGGAGCAGATCACGCAGATCTTACAGTAGCGACTCATACTCTGATCGAGAGCCTGAGCCACATGGAGCTCTGTGCTTCACTCGACGCGTCCGCGAGACACGGATGCCCAAAGGGTTCAAACTCACATCTGAACAGCCCAAGTACACGGGTCGACAGGAACCTTCTGGGTGGCTGGAAGACTACAGGCTGGCTGTCGCGTGCCAGCGAGGCACAAACACCACAGCCATGCAATACATACGACTCATGCTCGAAGGCACAGCCCGCGACTGGCTCAAGGCCCTACCTCCATCAACATACGACTCGTGGGATCACTTCCGCATGACTTCATCAAAAACTTCGAGCCTCTATGTGAGCGCCCAAAAACGTTCGAGGAGCTGCGAGCCTGCGTTCAACGTTCAGACGAAACGTTGAGGTCATACATCAGACGATGGACTGAGATACGCAACTCAGTCGGAGTAATTTCAGAAGATATGGCCATGGATGCTTTCATAATGGGACTCGCCAGGCGGACCTCAAAGAAGCACTTGGTCGCAAAAAGCCAACCTCTGTGGCTAACCTCTTGATGACCGCGACTGAGTGGGCAGACGGAGAAGACATGGCGCGCACCACACGCGGGTCCTCACCCCGTGACAATCATGAAAGCGGCAGTCGAAGCCGCAGAGACTCGTACAGAGACGACCGAAGGCGCAAACGTTCAAAACGTCACTACGACGATGACAGACCCGAATTCATGGCGGCTGGGTTCTCCACACCCCGCAATGACCAGGACAGAAGCGACCGACGGTCAGAAGATCGGCGAGACAGTCGAAGATCGGCGAGACAGTCGAGATGATCGCGGGACAGTCGAGATGATCCGGGACAGTCGAGACCGCGGCCAACGCAGTGATAGCTACAAGAGGAAGGACTGGCGCAAGTCACGGGCACAATCTGAGCGATCATTCGAAGAAAAGATGGATGCTGATTGCAGATTCCACCTGTACAAGGGGGACGACGGAAAACTGCGCTCCAATCACTCGATGAGAAACTGCAGGGAGTTCGACCAAATGGCGACTGATTACGTAAATCTCAGAAAGGCAGCAGCCACACAAGCACCTGCACCCGTGCCTCAGCCAAACAATGTGCCTGTTCTGATGGCACCACCTCCACCACCACAGCCTGCGCAGGCGGAAATCTCGCGGGTGCCATACAGCACATACCTCGGGTGGACGAACCACAGTACCCTCCGCCCCAAGGGCAGATGTACATGATACAGAAAGGTCGCCCTTCCAACAGGGAGCAAAAACTTCGCACTCGACAAGTAAACATGGCGGTCATGTCACCTCCTGCTGTAACTGAATTCTTGAAGGGTTCTGAAACCGCAATAAGCTTCAGCAGAGAGGACCACCCTCCATCGGTGTTCGTCCAGGGCACTCTGCTCTGGTACTCGACGCACAAATTGGAGGCTACGCCATGTCCAAGGTGTTCATGGATGGTGGCAGCGGCATAAACATCATCTTCGCAGATACGCTCCGCAAAATGAACAGGTCAGTCGAAAACCTGCCAAGGTCTTCAAATACCTTTCACGGTATCGTCCCAGGCAAAGCAATAAGCCCAGAAGGCACCATACAACTCGACGTAACGTTCGGGGACAAGAACCACTTCAGGACAGAATCGATTGAGTTCGAAGTTGTCGACTGGAAGTCACAATACCATGCTATACTTGGACGCCCGACGTTCGCTCGATTCATGGCGGTGCCACACTACGCATACCTCCAGCTGAAATGCCTGGACCAAAAGGAGTAATCACAGTCAAGGGAACTTCCAAAAGTCTGACTCTTGTGACCGAGAATTCAGCAAAATCTCTGAGATGTTTGGCATGGAAGCAACACTCGCTGATCTAGCGGTCTCCAACGATCGAACACTTATGCCAGAACACAAAAAGGTGGCAGTCGACAGAGCATTCAATGCCACCAATGACACAAGATCGCATCAGGTGCACCCGACTGACCCGACCAAGACAGTCAATGTCTCGTCGAGTCTGCCTATCGCATAGGAAAGCGCGCTCGTCGAATTCCTCCGTGAGAACTGGGATATATTTGCATGGTGTCCAGCCGACATGCCAGGTATTCCCAGGGAATTCGCCGAGCACTCTCTCCAGTTATTTCCAGATGCTAAACCAGTCAAGCAAACAATGCGCCGCATATCCGGCCCAAAAAGAACTGCAGTCGAAGCCGAAGTCGACAGGCTACTCGCAGCAGGATTCATCAGAGAGATCAAGAAATCACAATGGGTGGCCAACCCCGTACTCGTAGAGAAGAAGCACACAGATATCCTTCGGATGTGCGTAGATTTTACAGCACTCAATAATGCTGTCCAAAGGATCACTTTCCACTACCTCGAATCGACCAGATCGTCGACTCCACCGCCGGGTGCGCTCGCTTGTCCTTCCTGGATGCTTACTCGGGTTACCACCAGATAAGGATGAAGGAAGAGGATGAAGAGAAAACGGCGTTCATAACCCCACTCGGGGTCTACTGCTACACCACAATGCCTTTCGGGCTCAAGAACGCAGGCGCAACCTACCAGCGCATGATGCAAGATTGCCTCAAGAAGCAAATTGGGCGAAACGTCCAGGTCTATGTAGATGACATCGTCATCACCACAAGAGAGGAAAACACACTACTCGATGACTTGCGAGAGACATTCGCAAACCTCAAACGCTTCCACATCAAGCTCAACCCGAAGAAGTGCACGTTCGGCGTGCCAGCCGGGCAACTCCTCGGGTATCTAGTCTCAGCTCGAGGAATCGAGGCGGACCCGGAGAAAATACAGGCCATCTTGACGATGCAAAGGCCTTCAAAGCTCCATGACGTGCAAAAGTTAGCGGGTCGAGTGGCAGCGCTCAGTCGATTCATCAGCAAGCTAGGCGAAAAAGCACTCCCGTTCTATCGACTGATGAAGAAAGCAGATAAATTCGAGTGGACGCCAGAAGCCGAAGCAGCCTTCACGGATCTCAAGCGAGTCCTCACAAGCCCTCCAATCCTCGTCGCACCAAGGGAACGCGAGCCATTGTACCTATATGTCTCTGCAACTAACAGGGTGGTAAGCACCGTACTGGTAGTCGAACGAAGGGAGGAGGGACACGCCCAAAGCATACAACGTCCAGTCTATTACTTGAGTGAAGTGCTCTCCACATCAAAGCAGCGGTACCCGCACTATCAGAAGCTGGCCTACGCCGTGTTCATGTCCTCAAGGAAGCTGACGCATTACTTCTCCGAGCACCCGATCACTGTAATCAGCACCTCAGGGATCGGGGACATCCTCACAAACCCCAACGCAACTGGGCGAGTAGCAAAATGGCTCATCGAGCTAGCACCAAGAGACATCAAGTATGATTACCCGAAGGCCATCAAAGCACAAGTTTTACCTGACTTCCACACCGAGTGGATCGAAGCTCAGCTCCAGGAGCCAGATGTGTCCAACTCATGGACTATGTACTTTGACGGCTCGAAGAAAAACGAAGGCGCAGGCGCAGGTGTCATCCTCATATCACCAAAAGGCGACAAGCTCGCTACATCCTACAAATGGGATTCGAGTTCCCATCCAATAACGAAGCAGTACGAGGCCTGATCCATGGCATGAGGATGGCCAAAGCCCTCGGGTGCACTCGACTGATGATCTACGGTGACTCGAATCTTGTGGTACAGCAAACAATGAAGGCCTGCGATGCAATCGCAGATAACATGATCGCCTACCGTGACCTGTACAACATCATGGAGGGCAGCTTCGAAGGCTGCGAGTTGCGGCACATAGGGCGTGAGAGCAATGAAGAAGCAGATAAGTTAGCCAACATTGGTGCGACCAAAGCACCAGTGCCACCTGGTGTCTTCTTCGAGCGCATCGAGCACAGATCCATCAAAAAGAAGCGAGCACTCCTACATCAGCCGCACCAGCCAAGAGCAAAGCACCTAGCACAGAGGACCCACCAGTCGAGGTACTCCTCATCGAGCCAACTTGGACTCAACCTTTCCTCGCATACATACTCCGCGGCGAGGTACCCGAAGACATAACAGAGTCAAGACGCGTCACTCGACGATCTAAAGCATACACTGTCATCAACGGTGAACTTACAAACGCAGCATATCAGGTATGTTCCAACGTTGCATAGCATTTGAAGATGGCCAAGCCATCCTTCGTGATATTCATGCAGGTACCTGCGGGCATCACGCCAGCAGTCGATCACTCGTAGCCAAAGCCTTTCGCGCAGGCTTCTACTGGCCCACAGCACTCAAAGACGCGGAGGACATAGTCAAAAGGTGCATCGGCTGTCAAAAATTCGCCACAAAGCCGCACGCACCCGCATCGGCGTTGAAGACAATACCATTGGCCTGGCCCTTCGCCCAGTGGGGGCTCGATATGGTTGGGCCACTCAAAAAATCCTCCCATGGAGGGCATACTCACCTTCTGGTGGCGGTCGACAAGTTCACCAAGTGGATTGAAGCAGTACCTATCACAAGTTCGACTGCCACTACAGCAGTCAATTTCATAAAATCCATCATATACCGCTTTGGTGTGCCAAGTAGCATCATCACTGACAACGGTACAAACTTCACGGCTGAGGAATTCAAATCCTTCTGCAAAGAGCAAGATATCACGCTCAATTATGCATCTGTGGCACACCCGCAATCTAATGGCCAAGTCGAAAAGGCCAATGGACTTGTGACAAGCGGAATCAAGAAACGCCTCCTGGTGCCACTCAAAAGGGCCGCGGGTGCTTGGGTAGAAGAGCTCCCGTCTGTGCTATGGAGCCTACGCACAACACCCAACGCCTCAACGCAATTCACTCCATTCTTCATGGTCTACGGCGCAGAGGCAATCCTGCCATCAGACGTAAGGTTCAACGCACCAAGGGTCGAAGCATACAATGAAGACGATGCAGATGAAGCACTCGAAGATGCAGTCGACTTGCTCGAAGAAGCACGCAACACGGCGCTAGCACGCACAGCTGTCTACCAGCAAGATCTACGCAACTATCACAGCCGTCGACTGCGTACCAGGTCCTTCGAGGTTGGCGACTTGGTACTTCGACTGAAGCAAAAGAAGGTGCATAAACTTGCTTCTCCATGGGAAGGACCCTTCATCATCACCGAGGTCATTGGTGGTGGAGCATACAGACTGAAGCACGCGAAGACCGGCGAACTCTCCACAATCCTTGGAACGTTGCGCAGCTGCGCCGTTTCTATGCTTAGATTGCTCAGTCGCATAATGTAATAGGCACATATGTCGGATGGCTGCAGGTTTCAGACGCGCTCTTTTCCTTACCAGGGTACCTAAGGGGCTGGAAGGTTTTTAATGAGGCGGCCTGCAGCTTAACATTCAAAATGGAATATAGTCAATGATTCCTCATATTTCTCCCTGTTTACTACTCGCACAAACTACTCGCGCAACCTTAGCCTCACCCGAGCACTCGGGGGCTGCGCTACTTCAAAACGTGAGCTATCGCTCCTTCAAACATAATACCCTAGCCGCACTCGAATACTCGGGGGCTGGGTCGTAACAAATCATACGTAAAGCAAAAAGCTGCTCAATAACATGAGTTGAAGCTTCAAACATCGCAAAAATTCACAGCCTCACTCGAGTACTCGGGGGCTGTATAATTCATGATCTATGTAAAGTGTTTTTCATAAACCCCACTCGATACACTCGGGGGCTGCATACATACAAGTGAACAAATATGTACAAGTGGCAAAATTTACACTCGGGGGCTGTTCCCTATACATAAATACCCTAATCTTCTGGTTCGTCCTTGACTGGGAGAACGGGCCCATAAGTTGAGCGTTATAACACTCAACCAACACCCTCGCATGTTCGACTGTATCGTCCAGATGCGATTGGGACAAGGACGATCCAGGCACGGGTGTACGTAGCTGCAAATTCGGGCGCTGACTTCGGATGTATGCCATCGTTGCGTTGGCCATCCACAAGCTTCTGGGCGATAAAATCTCGAATGGGACCTGCACTCCGGAAAAGCCCGAGCAAAGCGTGGATTCCTTGAGGTTGCGGCCCAGTCGGGAAAAGCGTCTGGTTGATTCGACTGAAGGCCGACCTGCATAACTCAAGCAGCATAGTGCTCCGCCACACCGATCCTGCAGAGTCGCGAGTATGCGTGCTCGGTGCTTATCCAAGCGAAAGTGCTGACGGCCAGTCGTGGGTTCGTCAGTCGCATGGTTCAACTGCTCCTCTACACGAGCCTGCTCCGCCTGGAAATCTGGAACAAAACCTGCAACAACACACGTTGGATCAACAAAAATAGACAGACTATGAACTCTCCAAAAAATCAAGGCAGTCATGCTTACACTCGAGCTGTCTGTTCACGATCTCCATTTCGCCAAGCACATACTCCTCCCGTTGAGTGGGTAGGGCAGGCCTCGCCCTCATCCTATCCAGCTCACTTCGGGCACTCCCCAGCTCTTGCTCCAGTTTCGCGAGTCGGGCCTTCATATAACGTATTACTGCGGCATCGTTTGCCACCTGAGCTCGAGATCGAGTAGGGGCACGATGCCGCGACGAGCTGGATACAGTGGCGGCTGGCGTTTCTGTTCCAAACATCATAAAAGTTTCATGAGAAACTCATCACAAAGCTTAGGCAAGTAACAACACACAGCCTTACAAGCAGGATCATAACGAGGAAAATAAATTCATACAAAGGTAGCAAAAGCACATGCATACTCGCATGGTCATAAGTTTAATTACAAGGCATAAAAAGGTGCGGCTGCCCTACTTCTCAGACATCGACTCCGACCTAGCCCTACTCGCACGGCGGCGACCTCTGCTGCCCGCGCTCCATGGTAGCCATAAATATTTCAGCCAACTTCGCGGCTGGCTCGTTCACATGCTTTAGGGACACCAGCTTCCCGCCCGGCTTGCGAGGGAAGTCAGACAGAGCGGCTTCGAAGTCACCCTCTATCCCATGACCTAAAAGGAGTTTGAGGGTGGTCTCTGAGCCGCGTACCGTCAAAGTGCGAGCAAAGTTCGTCATAGTCGAAGTTCCCGGGCCCAGGACGTCGGCGAAGCCATCCACAGTCGAAGGAGGTTGGCTAGACGGGAACACGTCCTTGTACACGGCGCCGAGCGTGCTCGTAGACTTGGCGAGTGCATCCTTGGCTTGGGTGGAGACGACATCCAGGTCGCCGATCGCGCGGTCAAGGGACAAATCGCCACTCGACTGGTCTACAGGTGCCGGTGCGCCAACAGCTCCTTCAAAAAAGCAGAAAGAACAGAAAATTTTACACAACATTCAGTGGCAAAAAGAAGTAGACAAAAAGTGAAAAATTCAACTCACCGCCTACGTCTCGGGTGAGGCTCGCCAAGCGCTCAGCATAATTTTTCTCGCGCAAGGCAGCGGAGTTCTTGGCATCATCCAAGGCCTTCTTCGACTCAGCGCGCTGTTTGGCGAGTGCGTCTTCTATCTCTTTAACCCGGGACTCAGCAGTTGCCTTGTCACCTGAGATAGATGGACAGATGTCATTCACAATCGACAAAGCAAAGACATACAGAAGTCAAACACACTTACGGCTGAGTTGCTCCATGATAGCGCGTAGATTGTCCCTCTCCTGTTCAATCTGACAAACGCCTTGCCTGATTCCACCAGGTTGAGGTAGAAGGGCTGCATGCACATGGAACCAGCATAAGCTATACACAAATAGTGCCAGAATGAGGACTCGACAAACGACACTTACGTGTTCAACCCAAGGCGCAGGCTTGGCAGCAGAAGTCCCAATTTGCGGAGTCGACGCACCCGCGATCTTGGCGGCCTCATGGGTAGTAGCCGTGGCTACTGTTCTCACAACCTCAGCCGCAACAGGGGAAGCTTCTGGCTGATCTGGAGTGGAAGCTCTCTCGGTTGGAGGAGTTGGAGGTCGCACAGTCTCAGCACTGCGAGAGACAGAGGAAATACAGCATAAGCAAGACTATCAACAAGCAGAAATTTAAGTACAAAACGTTCAGACGCAAACCTGTGCTCTTCTTCCTCCTCGTTGTCGAGGTCGTCAAACATTGGGCCTCCAAACTGCAGTTCCTCACCCGACTTGGGAGGAGGAGCTGAGCACAATGGACTCACATCCAGAGGAGCGGCCTTGGCAGAATGTGAGGAGGTCGAATCTTCATCATCCCTCAGCTCATCCTCTTTTGCGGGTGAGCTCATAGAGGAAGACACAACTTGTGCCGCCCGACGGCGCTTGCGAGTAGGGACCTCGCTCACATCATCAGTCGTTGGTGGCTCTAGGTTGACGAGGGAATATCTCCCCGGCAACAGTGCCAGAAACAATGCTTGTACGTCACACGTCAGTTGGGAACCCCAAGAGGAAGGTATGATGAGTGCAGCAGTAAGTTTTCCCTCAGTATGAAACCAAGGTTTAATCGAACCAGTAGGAAAACGAGGTTTGCTTCGAAGGTGTTGGTGAAGGAGTGTAGTGCGGCGCAACACCAGGGATTCCGGTGCCAACGTGGAACCTGCACAACACAATCAAATTACTTTGCCCCAACTTAACAGTGAGGTTGTCAATCTCACCGGCTTGCTGAAAACAAAGGGTTAAACGTATCGAATGGAAATGATGTTTGTTTGCATAAAACAGTAGAGAACAATGATTGCAGTAGATTGTATTTCAGATGTAAAAGAATGGACCGGGGTCCACAGTTCACTAGTGGTGTCTCTCCAATAAGATAACTAACATGCTGGGTAAACAAATTACAGCTGGGCAATTGACAATTGATAAGTGCATATAACATGCATGTGTGAGCTGTGGTGTCTACTATGAGATTCATTTGGGCATTACGACAAAGTACATAGACCGCTATCCAGCATGCATCTATGCCTAAATAGTCCACTTTCCGGTTAACATCCGTACCCCTTCCAGTATTAAGTTGCAAGCAACAGACAATTGCATTAAGTAATGTGCGTAATGTAAACAATACATTCATCCTTGAATAAAGCATTGCTGTTTTACCCCTAGTGGCAACAACACATCTACAACCTTAGAACTTGCTGTCACTATCCCAGGTTAAATAGAGGTTGAACCCAACTATCATGCATAAATACCCCCTCTTGGAGTTACAAGTATTCACTTGGCCAAGGCTTCAACAAGTAACGGAGAGCATGCAAGATCACAAATGACATAGACATGATAATATAATATTCAGCTCCACATAGGTATCAATATAAGTCAGATCCCAGCAAACACAACATGTAGCATTACAATAAGATGATCTTGATCATGATAGGCAGCTCACAAGATCTAAACATGATGGCACAAGTGGAGAAGACAACCATCTAGCTACTGCTATGGACCCATAGTCCAAGGATGAACTACTCACGCATCACTCCGGAGGCGGGCATGGCGATGTAGAGCCCTCCGGTGATGATTCCCCTCTCCGGCAGGGTGCCGGGAAGAGCTTCAGAACCCCCCGAGTTAGGGTTGACGACGGCGGCGGCAGCGAATATGTTCTGGATGAAAGGCTCGGTGTTTTAGGGTTTTCGCGTCTCGGGGAATAAATAGGCGAAGGGGCGATGTCGGCGGACCCCCGAGGGGCCCAAACCACAGGCAGGCGCGGCTGGGCCCACTGCCGCGCCGCCAGGTGGTTTGGCCACCTCGTGGCTCTCCTTCGTCTCTCCTTCGGACTCCGTGTACGTGCTGGAAAAATAGGGACTTGGCCTTTTGTTTCGTGCAATTCCGAGAATATTTCCAGAAGTAACTTTCTGAAACCAAAAACAGCAGAAAACAGGGAACTGGCACTGTGGCATCTTGTTAATAGGTTAGTCCCAGAAAATGCATAAAAGTGATACGAAGTGTATAAAAACATGTAGCAAATGGTATAATATAAGCATGGAACAGCAGAAATTATGGATACGTTGGAGACGTATCAAGCATCCCCAAGCTTAGTTCTACTCGTCCTCGAGTAGGTAAAACGATAACAACAAATAATTTCTGAGGAGACATGCTTTCACACAATCTTGATCAATATATTGCAAGGCTCATGTCATGAATGAAGTGACTCAAAGCAATGATCTATAGTTTGCTAACAAATAGATAAAGAGTAAACAATGAATCATATAAGCAAAAACTTTTCATGAATAGTACTTTCAAGACAAGCATCAAAAAGTTTTGCATAAGAGGTAACTCATAAAGCAATAGATTCAAAGTAAAAGGCATTGAAGCAACACAAAGGATGATTAAGTTTCAGCATTTGCTTTCAACTTGTAACATGTATATCTCATGGATAGTTGTCAACATAAAGCAATATAACAAGTGCAATAAGTAAATATGTAAGAATCAATGCACACAAAGTTGACACAAGTGTTTGCTTCTAAGATAGAAAGGAGTAGGTAAACTGACTCAACATAAAGTAAAAGATAGGCCCTTCGCAGAGGGAAGCAGGGATTAAATCATGTGCTAGAGCTTTTTAAGTTTTCGAAAGCATATAGAGAGCACAAAATAAGTATTTGAGAGGTGTTTGTTGTTGTCAACGAATGGTAGTGGGCACTCTAACCCCCTTGTCAACCAGACTTTCAAAGAGCGGCTCCCATGAAGGACGTTATCTCTACCAGCAAGGTAGATCATCCCTCTTCTCTTTTGTTTACACATGTATTTTAGTTTCTTTATAGATGACACTCCTCCCAACCTTTTGCTTACACAAGCCATGGCTAACCGAATCCTCGGGTGCCTTCCAACATTCACATACCATGGAGGAGTGTCTATTTGCAAAATTAAGTTGCTTACTGATAAATCAGGGCAAAACATGTGAAGAGAATTATTAATGAAAGTTGTAATTAATTGGGGCTGGGCACCCCGTTGCCAGCTCTTTTTGCAAATTATTGGATAAGCGGATGTATATGCCACTAGTCCAGGTGAAAGTCTGTCAGAAGTAAATGACAAGATTGAAAGATAAAACACCACATACTTCCTCATGAGCTATAAAACATTGACACAAATAAGGAGTAATAAAGTTTTGAATAGTTTAAAGGTAGCACATGAAATATTTACTTGGAATGGCAGGAAATACCACATAGTAGGTAGGTATGGTGGACACAAATGGCATGGGTTTTGGCTCAAGTTTTGGATGCACGAGAAGCATTCCCTCTCAGTACAGAGTTTAGGCTAGCAAGGTTGTTTGAAGCAAACACAAGTATAAACCGGTACAGCAAGAATCACATAAAAACATATTGCAAGTATTATAAGACTCTACACTGTCTTCCTTGTTGCTCAAACATTTTACCAGAAAATATCTAGACCTTAGAGAGAACAAATATGCATCCCAAGTCTCAACAAGCTCTACGGTAGTTCTCCACTACTAGGCTTTAACTACATGATGCAAGAGCTTAAACATGATCTACTTGAGAGCTCAAAACAATTGCAAAGCATCAAATCAAAACAAGACAATGATCTACAAGAATGCATATGTCTTTTCCAATACCAACTACTACATGTAGCATTTTCTTTCTTCCAAACAAACACCAATCAATTTATTTAAACATAAACTCTCCAAATGATAATATAATGCAGCAAGAGAGTATTTATAAACAAGTGCTAACAGCTCGAAGAGATGCATGAAAAACAGGAGCTAAAAGCACTGCAGTAGCTAGTTAAGAATACTCAACAAATATAAGTGAAGAACATGAGTATTCACATGAAAAAGCGGAGCGTGTCTCTCTCCCACACAAGGATTGCTAGGATCCGAATTTATTCAAACAAAAACAAAAATAAAAACACACAGACGCTCCAAGTAAAGCGCATAAGATGTGAAAGAATTAAAATATAGTTTCACTAGAGATGACCTGATAAGTTTGTTGATGAAGAAGGGGATGCCTTGGGCATCCCCAAGCTTAGACGCTTGAGTCTCTCTGAATATGGTTGGGATGAACCACGGGGGCATCCCCAAGCTTAGGCTTTTCACTCTTCTTGATCACATAATATCACCCTTCTCGCTTGATCCTTGAAAACTTCCTTCACACCAAACTCAAGACAGTTCTCATTAGAGGGTTAGTGCATAATCAAAAATTCTCATATTCTGTAATGATACAATCAATCCCAAAGCTTCTGGACATTAGCTACAGCCACCAATGCTTTGTGGAGCAAAGAAATCCACACAAACACAGTAAAAGAGCGAATGCAAAACAAAAGGCAGAATCTGTCAAAAACAGAACAGTCTGGAATGACGAATTTTTTCGAGGCACTTAAGTTGCTCAGATGGATCTGGCCTAAAATAATGAAAGTTGCGTACATATCTCAGGAATATGCGTGATTTTTCTCAGAATTTTTTGAATTTTCTACAGGGAGATAAGCTCAAATCCGTGACAGCTAAAAATCTGTCACTGCGCAGAAATCCAAATCTTGCATCAACTTTCAATATAGAACTTTACTTGGCACAACATTGCGATAAAATAAAGATACAAAGGAGTTGCTACAGAAGTAACAAAACTCCTTGACTCAAAGAAAACAAAAATAACAGCAAATAAAAACGATGGGTTGTCTCCCATAAGCGCTTTTCTTTAACGCCTTTCAGCTAGGCGCAGAAAGTGAAAATCAAGTGTTGTCAAGGAGGAGCATTGACATCAATACCAAGGGCCATGCCTACCTCTCTTACCCTTAGACTTACTCTTTGGTTTGGGGAATACATGGCCGCACCTTGGTGTGGAGGTAAGATTCAGAGTGCCTTTTCCCACATCTATGGTTGCTCCCATTAATTTGAGCAGAGATCTTCCAAGTGTAATTTGTCCTGTCCCTGCACATTCAATAACAAGATAATCAGTGGACACCGTTCTCCCAAGAAAGGTTGTAAACACACCCTCAGCTATCCCCTCGGGAAATATAACAGAGTTATCAGTAAGAGTTATTCCTTCTCCTCCTTCAGCAAGTCCCCAAAGATTCAAAGTTTCATAAATGCTTTTAGGCATAAGGCAAAACTCAGACATAATATCACAACGAGCATAAAAGGTTTCACCACAAATAGCAACCTTTACCGTAGGGACCCACATCGAAGGTTCAAAATTTGTTGGAACATAGTCAAAATATTCCCGAATTTGATTATAGCCATCCTTTAAACAAGATATATGTGTCTCAAGAGTGTTTAATCTAGCATGGATGCTAACAAGGGCCGAATCAAATTTATTAGTTGAGCTAGAAGTTGCAATCAACTTTTTTATGGCATTAAAAGCTTGGTCCCCATCACAGTGAAGGAAATCTCCTCCCACAATAGCATCTAAAGCATATCTATAACAAAGGGCTAGACCAAAGTAGAAGCTAGTGAGAAGCAAACTTAAAGTCATTTTAGGATCAGTTTTACCAAAGGAATCATTAATTCTAGACCAAGCTTCTTTAAAATTCTCCTCACTCCCTTGTTTAAAAGTGAAGATCAATTCCTCAGGTGACATAGCAACAGGCATGGAACAAGACATGATGGTGACAAGAGACAAAACAAAACCGAAATAAACAAGTAACTAATTTTTTTGTGTTTTTGATAAAGAGAGCAAACAAGACTAAATAAAAATAAACTAAGCAAGACAAATAACAAAGTAAAGAGATTGGGTGTGAGAGACTCCCCTTGCAGAAGCAATTCGGTTTTCCCCGGCAACGGCGCCAGAAAACGTGTTGGTGGCTCTAAGTTGACGAGGGAATATCTCCCCGGCAACAGTGCCAGAAACAATGCTTGTACGTCACACGTCAGTTGGGAACCCCAAGAGGAAGGTATGATGAGTGCAGCAGTAAGTTTTCCCTCAGTATGAAACCAAGGTTTAATCGAACCAGTAGGAAAACGAGGTTTGCTTCGAAGGTGTTGGTGAAGGAGTGTAGTGCGGCGCAACACCAGGGATTCCGGTGCCAACGTGGAACCTGCACAACACAATCAAATTACTTTGCCCCAACTTAACAGTGAGGTTGTCAATCTCACCGGCTTGCTGAAAACAAAGGGTTAAACGTATCGAATGGAAGATGATGTTTGTTTGCATAAAACAGTAGAGAACAATGATTGCAGTAGATTGTATTTCAGATGTAAAAGAATGGACCGGGGTCCACAGTTCACTAGTGGTGTCTCTCCAATAAGATAACTAACATGCTGGGTAAACAAATTACAGCTGGGCAATTGACAATTGATAAGTGCATATAACATGCATGTGTGAGCTGTGGTGTCTACTATGAGATTCATTTGGGCATTACGACAAAGTACATAGACCGCTATCCAGCATGCATCTATGCCTAAATAGTCCACTTTCCGGTTAACATCCGTACCCCTTCCAGTATTAAGTTGCAAGCAACAGACAATTGCATTAAGTAATGTGCGTAATGTAAACAATACATTCATCCTTGAATAAAGCATTGCTGTTTTACCCCTAGTGGCAACAACACATCTACAACCTTAGAACTTGCTGTCACTATCCCAGGTTAAATAGAGGTTGAACCCAACTATCATGCATAAATACCCCTCTTGGAGTCACAAGTATTCACTTGGCCAAGGCTTCAACAAGTAACGGAGAGCATGCAAGATCACAAATGACATAGACATGATAATATAATATTCAGCTCCACATAGGTATCAATATAAGTCAGATCCCAGCAAACACAACATGTAGCATTACAATAAGATGATCTTGATCATGATAGGCAGCTCACAAGATCTAAACATGATGGCACAAGTGGAGAAGACAACCATCTAGCTACTGCTATGGACCCATAGTCCAAGGATGAACTACTCACGCATCACTCCGGAGGCGGGCATGGCGATGTAGAGCCCTCCGGTGATGATTCCCCTCTCCGGCAGGGTGCCGGGAAGAGCTTCAGAAACCCCCCGAGTTAGGGTTGACGACGGCGGCGGCAGCGAATATGTTCTGGATGAAAGGCTCGGTGTTTTAGGGTTTTCGCGTCTCGGGGAATAAATAGGCGAAGGGGCGATGTCGGCGGACCCCCGAGGGGCCCAAACCACAGGCAGGCGGCTGGGCCCACTGCCGCGCGCCAGGTGGTTTGGCCACCTCGTGGCTCTCCTTCGTCTCTCCTTCGGACTCCGTGTACGTGCTGGAAAAATAGGGACTTGGCCTTTTGTTTCGTGCAATTCCGAGAATATTTCCAGAAGTAACTTTCTGAAACCAAAAACAGCAGAAAACAGGGAACTGGCACTGTGGCATCTTGTTAATAGGTTAGTCCCAGAAAATGCATAAAAGTGATACGAAGTGTATATAAAACATGTAGCAAATGGTATAATATAAGCATGGAACAGCAGAAATTATGGATACGTTGGAGACGTATCAGTCGTCACACGCTCCTTGTCCTGTGCCTCTTCAACCCCTTACTCTTCAACCTCTTCTGTGGGAGAAGTAGTAGCCAAAGGAAGAGGCGATTCATCTCCTCCCTTCGCTTCTACCGTCACCTCTGTTTCATGAGTTGGACCATCTTCGGGAAGAGGAGGAAGGGTTGAGGCGGTCGAGTGGCCCTGCATACAAAATACAGCAGTCGAAGTCACAAAGATGCATAGCAGAATAACAAAAACAGGAGATCATTAACTTGATAGATTCACTAACCTCTGGCAAAGGCTTTTCAGCCGTATAAGGAGCGACGGGCAGTCGACGTTGCAGGGCTCGCTGGATTTTGTGCTGGTGATGGACCGCACATGTGCCACCAGCTCGCTCCTAGACAGCTCCTCCTTGTTCATCCGAGTGGAGTCGAGAGGTCCTTCATACTGCCACATAGGGTGAGCTCGCGCGCGGAGCGGCCACACCCGCATCTTCACAAAGGTGGCAATTAGATGCACACCAGTGACGCTGTTAAGCAGTCCTCCAATCGTCTCCAGCAGAGGCGCCGCTTCCGCCACTTCTTCAGTCGAAAGCTCATGGTCCCAGGCCTTCCTCCTAGCGGCTATACCAGCAGTCGAAAATGCTGGGGCCCCTTCCTGGTCGACTAGCACATAGAACCACCTTTTCCCCCACCCTTGCGCCGAGTCGACTGGCTTCAGGGCAAAGTATCGGGTGTCGCTGCGTACTTGGATCTGAAGGCCTCCAACTGGGTAGGTTCGGCCGCCTCGGTTGTTGGGCCTGACCATGAAGATGGATTTCCAAAGAGCCCAGCTGGGAGCAACTCCCAGGAAACACTCGCACAATACCATGAAGCAGGCAATGTGCATAATGCCGTTCGGGGTGAGATCATGGATCTGCACCCCATAGGCGTACAACAAACCACGAACGAAATCGTGGAGGGGGAAAGATAGACCCCTAGGCAAGAACTCCGCAAAACATACGCGCTCGTTTGAGCGAGGTTCGGGGAGTACCTCTTTTGATGGCGCGCGGACGGTAAGTTGGTCCGCCGGCGGCAGCAGTCCGTCCTCGTGGAACTTCTCGAGATGCGCTGCCTTGATCGTGGACTTCATCCAATCGCTGTCGCTCTTCTTGAGGTCGACAGCGGAGGCAGATGCGCCAGCCGCAGTTTTCTTCCCCTTCAGAGCGGCAGCATCAGTCGCGGGCGCGTCAGAGGCAGAAGCTTTCCTCTTTGGCGCCATGGCGGTGGTGGCTAAAGAGAACAGCGAAAGCTTGGGCACAAAGAGCAATGGAGCAGGGGCGCAAGGAAGAAGATGGAGCGGGGGCGGCGCGCAGAGCAAATGGCTAGTAAAAAACAATGCCAGCGCCGTTCCCCTATTTACCACAAATCAAAGGCAATCACAGCCATTCAGATCCCAACCGTGCGCTCTGCTCGCAATCTCACCGTACACGTGGCAAACACGGAGGGCAACCGTCGCCGGCCACTCCGCCCACTACGCACGCAAAAAGAGGAGCCATAATCACCTCCCCGTAAAAAGTGGGCCAAACTGGTCAAATCAAGTCCAAACTGCACCGTCGTTCGGTCAGCTCTGCACAAATGGGCCCACCTATGTGTCACGTCCCATCCATCGCAGCATAACGCACGCCACGCGTGTCAGACGGCGCAGTCGCCACAAAACGTCATCCATGACGTCGTCACAAGAATTTTGATCAGAAATTACATTCGAGTCCGCTCAACGCGTATTGGTCACTCGATTGCCTTGTTTGGTTCGGGTGTGAAAAAGCAATGATAAGGCAAAATTGGTCACTCGACCGTTCCTTCGGCTGATTCCATATTACTCCCATCGGGAGCGTATCATAAATTTCTTCGACTAAAGATGCTCAAGATAATGATTTTGAGATTATCCTCCATTACAAGTAATAAAACACAATCTCGGGGGCTACTCCCATCGAGAGCGCTGTCGCGCACCCGATAGAATAAACGTTAAAAGGTCAGTCGACAAATATATTGACTCCGTTCATATACGAAATCATACTCGAAACATTCCCGAGTTGCGTCTGTCGCAAATACCTCGGATGCTGCACGCATAGTGCAAAGGTAAGACCTGCCGAACTTTCGAGCTGGGCTAAGGACCGTTCCAGCAACGTCAATCCTTATGCTTTCCGTGTCAGCAGACATGATGAAAAATCCCGACGGACGCGTTGGGTCAAATACAAAGTTATACTGCAGATCGACTCTGTAAGAGCTCAGCGGCCTAGTCGAATCTGACCAGTTTTGTTCCAGATTCGAGTCCGGGGACTCGAGTTTGATTGAAAGCTAGTAAGGTTTAACCCGAATGTGTAGTTACCAGTCCCGATCCGTCGAGTGTACTGGGCCTGCTAAGCTATTATCCCTTGATCATCATAAGCAAAAACCATAGTTGATGAAATACTCAACATAGCCAACATGTGCTATTCATACAGGAATTCCAATTATAATATACAGAATACAAAGCATATGACGTGCACTTACGAACGAGTCCAATGCCCGATTCTTCGAGTCAGACAAGTACTCGGGGGCTACTGACAAGGGTATACACCTCGGGTACCCTACCGTGAGGGTACCTGGTGCACGTGACGACTAAAGGCTCAATAGCGAAGAGACAACTCGAAGCCCAGGACAGGAGGCCCAACAAGATGGAGTACCCTCCAAGTTTAGACATAGACATAGTCGGTTTGTACTTTCCTTATGTGTAAATTAGGCCGGTTACAAACTCCCGGGACCCAGCCTATTTAAGGGCTGCGAGGGGTGCCGATCTAGGGACAAGCCATACTCGAACCACCAAAAGCTCTAGCGAGATCGATACCTCGCTAGAGCTCCCCTGTAATCGCATAATCCACACAATCAATACCAGACAAGCAGGAAGTAGGGTCTTTACCTCCACCCGAGGGGCCTGAACCTGGGTAAATCTTTGCCTCTGCTTGTCAGCCGACGAAACTATCAGTACTACCACGTTCTCTCCCCATAATCTCAACCCTAGATCCTCAACCATGAGATTTGATGAGTGTACCCCTCGTCAGCCGCCGTCTCAGCTCTCTACAGCCGCGACACCAACCAGCATGCCTGCACAGGCCAAGATTGGACTAGATGTCTCGTTGCCGGACGATCTCGTCTTCGACATCTTCTCCAGACTTCCGGTGAAGTCCGTATGCCGGTTCCGCTGTGTGTCCCGAGGGTGGCACGCCATCATCTCTGATCCGGCGTTCCTCGCCGCACATGGATCTCGCCCCGCCGAGTCCTTCTTTATTGTTTTTGCCGTGTTAGGCGACCGCCGCTATAACTTGCGGCTGATTGATATGGATGGCACCGTTGTGAGGGTGATAAAAGATACAAATTGTTTTGGATTACGCTCCACGAGCACGAGTGACCTCATATGTGTCACCCGACATAGTCACGACTGCGCTCAAGTGATCAACCCCGCCACGGGAAAGGTGCTCCTAGAGTGGCCTAAGGAGCATGTTGATGAATACAGCACGCGCGGAAAGAATCGCCACATCTTTGGATTCGGTCGTGCCGTCCCATCTGGCGAGTACAAGGTGCACAAGTATTCTCCGTTCGTGGTCCACCTTACAACGGGAGGGACATCGAGGCCTCTTTACGGAGGCATGTGCACGTTTGGAAGAGGTGGCGAGGGATATTTTTACCCATCATGGATGGTCGCTTGATCGCCGGATTGGTGCTGCATAGGCGATCGTTGTCATCTGTTGTGCTAGCGTTTTACTTTATTCACTCATGATTGTATTACGTCTAGTGCTCTTTTACTTTTTATGTTGCTACTTGGATTGCGGCTGTGTGCATTTTTGTGATGCAGAGGCCGGGTGTAATACTTAACTTTAAGTAATAAAGCTCTTTATCTAAAAAAAAATCTGGCGAGTACAAGATGATCCGCCTCAGCGACTTACCGGATTGCAAAGTACTCACTTTAGGAGACAACAATATAAGTTGGAGGTCGGCGCAGTTGCCCCCAATACACCTCTCCATATACCGACACTCCCCTGTCGTTGTCAATGGTATCATGTACATTTGGGCCTCGTTGGATGATTATAAGGACTTGAATGGTTCCGTACTTTGCTTCGACCTCGAAACAGAAGAGTGGACAAAGACGGTAGAAAGCCCAGAGAAAGTAGTTGGCCCGGAGGTATGGAAAAGACGATCCAACTCCGCATAACCGAACTCAATGATACCCTCTGCATAGTTCAGTCGGAGACGCGTAGGACTAACATATGGCTGCTAAATGGTTCTAGTGACGATATTTGGATCAGGACGTACACAATCCCAATTGGCTCATACGGTCCTATGCCTTTGAAGGTAACGTGTGATGGTGATAGACAGATATTTTATTCTGCCCGTTTTGGCGAACAAGGTCAAGTCGTTCAAGTCTACAATGCTCATAACAATGCACTCGCGGATCTACCGATGCTAGGCGGAGTTGATGCCATCAAAATTGGCTTATGTCACTACAGGAAAGCCACAAGACGCCGACGGCCAAATGTCGGGGCCGTCGGCGTATAAGGCGAGTTCGGGGAGCCACAAACGCGGCCGTCGGCGTAGCGAACCCCGTCGGCGTAGCCCGACATAGGCCGACGGCTGCCGTCGGCGTACAAATGCCCGTCGGCGTATAGCGCCATCCTTGACGGTGCTCAAACGGGAGGCCTTTTGCTGCCCTGATACGCCGACGGCTACCGTCGGCGTATAAAAGGCCGTCAACGTATAATTGTTTTTTTAACTAATTATAAATTAATTTAGATTTATTTATTTCTCTATGTAATATTTAATGTAGGTATAATTTATATATAAATTGGATCTATAATATTTAATGTAGGTATAATTTATATATATATTGGATCTAGCATTTCCCTCCCAATTACGGTATCCCACCCGTATAAAATAACGGTTTGAGTCTTCCGGAACCCGACCCTACAACATATACAAGCAAAATAAATAAAAACAACACATGTAATATACACCTATAGCATAAATATTAAATATATGGCTCAATTTATCCTGCCCCGTGGTGTGACCGGCTTCACGAACATCATTGTTTTCTTAGCGAGTTTTTGGGCATATAGTTGGAAACTCCCACATCGAGCGAACGGGGGGAATCTTTGCAAGAGTTGGGGTATATGTGTATTTTTATTTCAACTATGGCCTAACCTAACACAACCAAACAAAAAAGTCCGCAGGCCTACCCCCTTTCGACGCACGTCTATGGGGTAGACGAAAAACGACTTATAGCGTGAAAGTCCCGGATCGGATGAACCGGAGAGAATCTTGTCAAGAGTTGGGTTATTCATTTGTCTTGGTCATGCATGCAATTGAGGTGGTCATTGTCTCTCCCATCCTCCCACCACACCCTTAAACATGTGGTAGGGCCACATGCAAGTAATAGTATAATAAAATGAATTAATAAATAGATAATAGGAAAATTATAAATAATTATTCAAAAAAAATTGAGCGCCGTAAAGAGAGTATAGATGCTTTAATACATACTATTAAAATAATAGTAATGTTTTGTATACTAAATAATAATTTAATTTAAAAAAATACAAAATTTTTAAAAAAATTGGCTACGCCGTTGCCGTCGGCGTAGACTTTGCCCCCATATCCCCACCTGTTCGGGAATGGAAAAACAAACTCGACGCCTCCCCGCTCGATCCCCTCGCGCACGTCCTGACCCCAACCCTAGCGCCGCCGGCTCAATCCGGTGACCACGCCCCGCCCCGCCTGCCAGGTCCTCTCCTCCGGTCGCCCTGCCCCGCTCGCCGCCGTCGCCCCTGGCCGCTCAGCCGCCGGAGCTGCGGACCTCGCCGCCGTTGCCCCTGGCCGCTCAGCCACCGAAGCTACGGGCCTAGCTGCCATCGGCCGCGGGCCTTGCTTCCGTCGCCCCTGGCCGCTCAGCCGCCGGAGCTGCGGGCCTCGCCGCCGTTGCCCCTCGCCGCTCAGCCACCGGAACTACGGGCCTAGCTGCCGTCGGCCGCGGGCCTTGCTTCCGTCGCCCCTGGCCGCTCCGTCGCCGGATCCGCAGTACTCGCCTCCATTGCCTCTGGCTGCTCCGCCGCAAGAGCCGCCGCCCTCGCCTTCGTCGCCCCTGGCCGCATCTCCTCGCTGCCCACCGCCCTCCATTGTTGTCCCAAGGTAAGACAAGCTTCTTCCAGCAATTTTTCTGTGAATTTTGCTTGATTTCAGATTCAATTAGACTAATATTGAATAGATGCCTAGATGGTCATGTAAATGCCTAGATGGTGTGTAAATATTGAATATACTATTATAGCATATTTTTTAAGGCTTAGAGCACAATTTATTTGTCATGTGTGTGTGTGTGTAATATAGCATATTTGACATTATTTCGGTTAGGAAAACCTGAGATTAAAAAAACCTTGCCGATAAAACCGATAAACCTGAGACAAGTTTCACATCCATGTGCAGTTTGTGGGGGATTTCATGTTATAATAGTTTTTAAGTTGCTTTATGTTATTTTTATGTCGATCCGGATGCGGGTGGTTTTGTATTCTCTAGAATGCCGATGATTAAAACATTGTGACACAATGTGATCCAGAGGCGGCGTCAGTGAGACTTGTGATATGCACGAATACACATTTTCTGCATCCCACTAGATCTCACTAACGCCGTCTCTGAATTTGTGTGTCCTGTCTAAGAATGAGGCATGCTTTTCAGTTGACCCTACTTAATTTCTAGAATGCCGATGATTAAAATGATGTGGCGCACTATATGATATCCTGATAGTTTGTTGAACCTTGTACCATGCACACATATAAGTTGTATGCCTCCTACTTGGTTCAACGAAGCTATCAGGATTGCTTGTGTGTTTCCAATAATATTCTAAGTATGAGGCATAATTTTTTTGAATCTTGTTTAAAGTTTTGTATTCTCTAAGTTGACCCTACTTTATTTTTTTACAATGCCGATGATTAAAATGAGGTGACACTATGTTATTCAGGGGTGGTGTAAGTGAAACTTGTAATATGCAAGAATATAGAGATTCTGCATCCTACTGGTTTCGCTTACTCCATCCCTGAATTTGTGTGTCCAATCTAGTATATGCGGCATATTTCTGCACGACATGTGAACAATTTAGTTGCGTGTACATTTTTATTTGTCCTTTGTGTTTCACGGATTAGATTGATTAACTGCTATGCATTTGAGGATTAAACTGAATGCTTAGATCTATTCCTGTAGGTGATTGACCAAGATGATCCAAGGCAAGGAATCATCGGCCTCCTTGGCGAAGACGATGCGCCAGAGGAAAGTTACTAAAAGTGGAAGAGAAACTATTCCGAACTCGCGTTACCTGTCTGACAGTGGTGAGAGAGGAGGTGCTGGACGAGGGGGAGGTGCCGATGCACTTCCTCCGAGGGGACGAGGTGCAGGACGAGGGCGAGGTGCAGGACGAGCACGAGGTGAGGGAGGACGAGGGCGAGGTGCAGGACGGGCACGAGGTGGGGGCGACGTGCCTTCTGACATACCCTCCGCTTCTGGCGACGTGGCTTACGAGGAGACGGAATCTCGAGAGGAGGGGACGGAGTCTCGAGACGAGGGGACGGAGTCTCGAGACCAGGAGACGGGGCCTCCGCATCGCAGAAGAAGCCAAAGATTCGTGGGGAATCCATGGTCCCTGATGAGTCAAAGGAACCTGCTACCGAGGAGGAGAAAATCCTCATTGTGCCTAATGGGGTTGAGTAAATGACTATGCTAACTTTGAACATGGTAATTACATTGTGGTCAGTACAATTTGACATATACTAATGTTTAATTATTTGTGCAGCAATTGGACATATCCTCACGGAACCCGTGCGCCTAACTCCATGATTGGAGCTTTGATTAGGAAGTTTTGGCCGGGCTTGTACAGTACGGTCCCCAACGGCGAGAGGAAGCTAGCCACCCATTGGGTAGACTATCAGGTCACCCATCACCCGGGCTTCGGGAGATGTTCTGACGGCGTGATCACCAAGTTTTGGGTAAGTTGAACTTTTCGAATTTTGTTCATAGTTGATGTCCCCACCATGCTCTCACAAATTGTTTTTTGTGCATGATTAAAGAAATTCTATAGGGTACTTCCTGAGGAGCGTGTTAAGGCGGACAGGACTTTGGAGGGGGCTTGCAAGAAGTTGGCACGACAGCAATTCTACAATGTAAAGCATACCTCCGTCAATCATTACAGTTCTGAGAAGTTATGCAAGACGACGCCGAAGCATGAGGAACCACCTGATATGACCATGGAGGATTACATGTCGGTAAGTAAATTGTCAATGAGATTACATGTTGCTGCTAAGTTGCAATTGCATTATCTGTTCTCCACATGAGTATTGTTTTTTCAGGTTATGCCCACATGGGCTTATGGTAAGGCAGACGCGTGGGAGGCGTTGGCGTCGAGGTGGCTTGGGCAGAACGCCGAGTTCAAAGCCTTGAGCGAGCGGAACAAGCCAAACCGTGGAGCGGGGGGACACATCGTGCGGGAGCCCGCAACCATGATCGCTTCAAGGTAAAGCTGGTATATATATATATATATATATATATATATATATATATATATACATGGAACAACCTTCATTTATTTCCCCTCATGTTCCTACTTGATACGCATAACACTTCTTTGGCAATGCAGGAGGCCGATATCGGGGAGCCTGTGTCGAACATGCAAGCATGGGAGAGGATGAAGATGAAGAAGATCGATCTATCCGAGCCTCAGCCCTCGTTTCCCGATTACTTCGGCAATGCCGAGGAGAACATAGTAGGTACGTCGAGTCGTTCCAGGGTCTTAATCCGGAGGTGGATAGACCTCTTGAGCATGACACCGACGAGAGAGCGATGGTCCTGGCCGGGCACGGTTGGGAGCATGGCCGTTTGCCCTGTCTTAGTGCGGTAATCCCGCGTACTCCTGAGTTGGGCCTCGTGCGTATCAAGGCTACACTCACCGCCGACGACCCCCCTGTCCTGTCTCCTCGACGGCCTTCCCGAGCTCGCCCCGATGTAAGTTTTTCTCAATTTCATTCTCTTTCCGCATTCGTTCCTAGCTAAGTGGCTAAGTTGACGAGATTCGTTCTATTTTGAAATTGTAGCCTGGTTTCGAGGCGGCCTTCGATGCCGCTTACGCGGACTATGAGGCGGAGTATCACTTGTGGCTGCAGGCGAGAGCGGACTATGATGAGTGGCAAGAGTTGCGCGATGCTGTAAGTTTCAACCTTTATATTTGCAAAATATGGCAAGTTCCATTTCCTCTAGTTTGAACCTTCTTTTTCTACAACTCCTGACATCTAAACTATCTTGTAGGCGACCGAGAAGTTTTTTGCCACTGGAGTGCGGGATCCGCTGCCTCCGCGTCCACCTAGGGTGGGGATGCCGCCCATGTGCCCATCGAGGGAAGCGGTCGCTCGCACATACAAGCCAACGACTCCGGCAAGTTATTTGCCAAACCAGTTGTTACCGTCGTACTGTGCTTTCCAAGTTGCTAACTTGGACTCAAACATGTAGGGATCGGGATGCTCCAGGAATGCACCCTTTGGCCGTGCTTCTGCCTCGCCGACTTTGACGCGCGCGCTCGTGGAGCATGGCGGTGGTGGTGCCTCGCCGAGTTCGCCGCGCGAGACCACACCGTCTCGTGCCTCGCCGGGTGCCTCACCGGGTTCCGCGAGTGATTCGACGGCGGCTGCCCCACGTGGTCGGTTGCCTATGCTCACGCGTTCAGAAATGGGTATCTCGAGCTCTCAGGAGATGTAGGATGTGTCCGGGTGTGTTTGTATGAATGTTTGGATCAATTCGAACTATGTTTGTGTCATTTGGAGTTTGTATATATGTTTGTATGAATTCAAATTTTGTTTGAGTCATCTGAAATTTGTATGATGGTTTGGATTATATCTGTGATGTTTGTGTATGAATTCAAATTATATTTGTGTATTTGAAATGTGCTGGAAACAGCAGCAACAATCAGCAAAAAAAATGAAAATATGGTCACTCATACACAACACGGCATCCCCACGTTCCGTTAGCTCATCGACCCAATTGGCAAAAATGACAATGCCGTCGGCGTATGTCATCTCCCAGGCGCCCAGGAAGCGGCCACGTGGCGCTCATAGGCCGACGGCAATGCCGTCGGCGTATGTGGAGCTAACGGAACGTGGGGATGCCGTGTTGTGGGGCCCACCACAGCGTACGCCGATGGCGGGCGCGGACGCCGACGACAGTTTGGGTACGCCGACAGTCCGGGACACCGACGGCCGCCGTCATACGCCGACGGCATTCATGCATACGCCGACGGCGTCCGGCCGTCGGCGTCTTGTGGCTTTCCTGTAGTGTGTAGCTTGCCTTTGAAACGTTTCGTATCTGCAAAGATCTAGGTCCCGCTCTTAGTTGAGTCTAGCCGACTACATTTTTTCGTCAATATGTATGGTTTGTAATAACAAATTGCTGGACTAGCCGTACGAGTCTATGTCTATGACTTTTTCAAGTTTTGCTCGTAAGATTTTGTTGAGGGGAATTTTGCTCCCAAAATTCATTTGATTATATGAAAAATAGACGGTAATTTGAGGTGAATACCGGGAGATTCATGTGCATCTTTTATTCATTACCTACTTTTAAGTTGCCGCGGCATTTTTTCACGATTATTTGGGTCACTCGTTAGATTTCGGCAATGATCGATAATCGTGTAAAGAACTGTTTGGGCACATGCACTTGTCCAAAGCTTACGGTGTACACAACTCACGCACCTTCCCATGCAACGGGTTTCCTAACTTAAGCTTGCTAGCAGCAAGACAAGCTATGAAAAAACCATTCTAATATTTTTTTTTTTTGCGAGAAATTTCAAATAATTCTTTTTTTAGGGAGGGCCATCATGGAAGCTTTATTATAATTAAACAATATAGTTACATTGGTCATCATGAATTGCAAAATAAAGCTAGGGGGCTCATCGACCCAATTACATGATGTTTTTGAGTCAAAACATGATTTCACGTGCTCAAACTCGACGTTCCCACTCATCGCTACATTAGCCACACAATCAGCTATGACTGTCGTTGCTTCATTCCAAATTCTCTCCTGGCAGAAGCACATCTCAATTATTTCAGTAGAATTAGACTCTGCCTGAACAGCATGACATCCCGTGCTATTTGCAAATTCTTGGCCGATACACGTAGCAATTGCTTCAGCCACCACCGCACTCGCCACATGTGGACTAAACTTGCTTGCTGCTCCTAAAAAATCCGGAATAACAACCGAAGGTGATACCCATGTGTGTTTTGCTGTGAACACACGAGTGTCATGCTATGACGGTTAGTTTTTGCTGCAAAATGTTATTTGGGTACTGCAAACATTGGGCTCCATGCTGCATATGAATGCATACGTGTGGTTTCTTGAGAATTTTGATGCGATCATTGAGAATTATTGTATACACATTTATGGTTGCATTGATGTTTTCAAAAATGTTGCAATGATTTTTGTATGTTTTTCGCATGTCACGGGAAAATAGTGTGAACATGTTGTACAGGTACATTAAAATGTTGAGCCACTTGAGCCATTGAGAATTGGATGTCGGGAGACGACCGATCGGACATTTCTCTCCCGACCGACCGACCGACGCCTAGCGCTTACCCGAGTACAAAATAGAGGAGGAAACACACGGTGTTTTGAGTCATAAATCTAGATACACCAAAGCTTACAAAAAAAAGTCTCATCCAAAATTAATTTGAACCATCGGGATTTGTCTTTCTTACACATGCCACAAAAATTATACTCCCTCTGGTCCAGAAAATCCGTCGCAAGGACAGCTATGCGATCGTACTTGGTAGGTTCATTTTCCACGAACGTTTTAGTGGATCGGAGGAAGTATATTTTTTCGAGAAACCTTTTATGCTAGTATACAATGTTGGTATGTACACCTGAATTTTTTAAAACTTTTTTAAACATTTAAAAAATATATATATTTTAAGTCATGGGAGGAGATGCTCCTATGACGATTTTTGAGAAAGCCTTGCGTTCTCAAAGCACGCCCAGATCCTTGGACCCACCACTTCCGGTGTACGGTGGGCCGGGTCCATCCGTCCACTGGGCTCGATCCAACCCGCTCGCCTCGGTGTTTCCTAGGCTAAAGTGGTCTCGTCATCATCGTCTCCCTTCTCGCCTCGGCGGCGTTGACATTCGCTAGCTTCGCCATGCACTCTCTACTCCTCAGGCCGCTCCCGAGCCCGACCACGAGCGGGAGCCTGTGCGGCAGGGTCTCCCCGGCGGCTCCGAGGCGGCCCGGCGCGTTGGTGTGGGCCGCCGACCGGAGATGCCGGCGCGGCGGCGTTGCGGCGGCGGGGGCAGGGGCGTGGATGGAGGAGGCTGGGACAGCGGTGCTGGAGGAGGCGGCGCGGCGGAACCCTGCGCTTTCGGAGTCGTACCGGCCGGCGGGGCTGCCACGGCCGAACGGCACGGTGCTGGGGGCGCAGGGGCGGGTGTGCACGGGGCCCGAGCAGTCGCGCCCGCTCGGAGAGGAGCAGGCCATGCGCGTCCTTGACACCATCCTCCGCTCCGGTGAGCCCTCCGCCTCCTCCTTCCGCGACTTGCCTCGATTCTGCGTTCTGGTCACCATTTGCTGTGGTGATTGATTAAGAGTGATTGGAATTTCGAAGCCTGATCCTTGCTGTTATCATCTACACATAGTAGAGGTTGATTCGGGTGATAGTTTCTCTCATGTTGTCATGTTGAGTCCGAGCCTCATGCTAATCTTGCACTCTGCTTATGCACTAAACAATTGGTTAACTATTAACCACTCCGTTATCTAGGCAATCGAAAATGGATTCATATGTAACTTTCTAAAGTTGAGCTATTTTTATGGATCATTTAACTTATGATTCAAGAACATATATCTGATGCTGAACTGTGGTTAGATTGTTTAGGCTACATATTTTATATTTGGCTGGTGGATTACTGGTTTTTACAGTTTGCTAGTAGTAAGTTCTTATTCGGGAAGCACTATATATCTCGCTTTTTTTAAATATATTTTCATTGCCTTACTAAATTTCACACTATTTTCTGGGTGAACTCTTTTGTAGCAACGGGAGAACTCAAAGATGATCCGGTGTCCAGTGCTCAGCTGGGTGCCTTCTTTGCTGGCATGACAATAAGAGCTAATTGTTTCCCGGAGGCCACCCAATGGAGCGAGGGTGAGCGACGTGCCATGAACCTATTCTGGCCACGCCTTGTCCATGTTCTCCCTCCCGAGGTGAAGTTTATAGCAGACCCGAAGGGACGATCATGGGAGCAAATGGTTTAACAGGACCTCGGTATATTGGTCAAGGAACTGCGGAGATGAGACTCGTTGGTGCTTTGAGGGAAGTGCTTGCTGGTGGCCATTTAGGTTACGAGGAAGTTCGGTGTGTACTAAAGGATGTTCTACCAGTTGGGTCGACGAGTGCAAACTCAACAGTAGTTAGTGAAGCACTCCTAGCAGCATTTTTGATTGGACAGAGGATGAATAGGGAAACCGATCGTGAGCTCAAAGGATATTGTCTAGCCTTTGATGATGAACTAGGTAACACTAAGTGGATTTATTTTTGTGAACTTAGGAAAAACCAACAATGTCATTAACACCACTTCTTATCAGGTCCTCCCCCAGTTGCTGATGTCGATTCCTGACACACTATGGTGAGCCCTATGATGGGAATACACGCTTTTTTAGGAGTACTCTGTTCGTTGCAGCTGTTAGAGCCTGCTATGGCGAGTCTTGCCTCCTCCACGGTGTCGAATGGATGCCACCTAAGGTCAGTACAGAGCATATCCAGCAACAGTCATCATACATAAGAGTATTTTCAGTAATATTGATCTCGTGGTTGGATGACGGGATTACCTGTTGTATAGTTTATTTACGAAAACCCTCTGTATTACTTAGTAATAATCAAGGTTTTCAGGGTGGCATAACAGAAGGGCAGATGCTGAAATTCATGGGTGCAAACACACACTTGTCTCCTACACAGGCCAAAACACTATTGGAGGTGCGTGTGTACTATGCCTACTTTACCTGGAACCTTTTTTTTACTACTGAGTGTTGACTGCATCTGACCCCATTAACTGTGTGGTTGCTTTCAGGACGAGAATACTGGTTTTGCATATCTGCATCTCCAAGAAGCTTGCCCGTCATTGTAAGTTTGACATTTCCTTGGTAACTTTATGCACAAGTGGCCTAACGCTTGTTGAGCGAACATTCCTACAGTTTTTTTTTTTGGGAAGAATCATTAGCAACACATTTTAGAAACAGCAAGAAGCATGCATTCATTCAGTGCAAAAAATACCTCATTATATGTGATTTGTGTTAAAATGAATTATTTGCTCAGATATGTTAGTTGTTTTGCATGTAAAGATGTCTACTAACTCAGTGTTATTGCAGATATTCTATTATCGGGCTTAGGGAGCATATTAAGAAAAGACCACCCTTGGCTACTTCTGAGAAAGTTCAACAATTTGTGAGGGTGAGTAACTCTTCTCATGGTGTGTGAAAAGTTAGGAAATGGTAGCATGAGAGCACTATGATATAGCAATTTCTCTATTCTTCTTAGTTCTTTATATTTATATTATATCATCATTTATGCTTATCTATACCATAGACAGATATTATCACAATTTTACAGCTGCTAGGCCCTAAACTATTAAATAAGTATGTAGCACCATCTAGTGTCTCGCTTTGATAGTAAGTTAGAGTGCCAGATTAAAAGCCTATGTTTGACAGCGGCAAGTTGTTTCTTTGTAATTATGCAATTCCATGTTATGGAAGGTATTAGACATAACCTATATGTATCAACATTCTATGGGATTATGGAGTATCTGTTGAGAAGTAACGAGATTTCGTTTTGTTACTTGACCTTGTTTGTATATTGTTCTGTCGTAAATATCCCAAGTGCTGCTTCACTTAATGTTACTGTTTATTGTTAAAAAGACTATTGGCCTTTATTTTATCACAGGCCGGGGAAGAGAATCAATGGTTGCTGGATTTTATCATGTGGGCTATGAAGATCCATTGCTTATGCTTATGAGAAGGAGAACTGTTCATGCTGGCTTAGTTGTTAAGGTAAGTAGATAGATAGTTGTTAAGGAGAACTGTTTATTTGTCTTTCTCTACTTAGCCAAAACTTATGGTTATAACTCTTTTGTGGAAAACTTGGCCTGCTTGCATCGGTATCATTTCGAGTGGTATTTCTCATGGATAGGATCCTTTTTTTGGATTTTGTTTGGATCCAGTACAGTTCTTTACCTTTGTAGTTCTTACCAGAATGCGAATCTGATCATTAAATGCTGTTTTTAATCAATTTATTGGTTGTTAGTCCTGCTAAAACAAATTTATGGTGCCCACTTAGGGTGAGGAGGGTGCGCTTTCTTTGACAACCAAGGAACGGTCGACTAATGCATCAAAAGGGCTTCCAGTGAACCATTGTTCAGGGTTCCGGACACCAAACAGCGTAAATTTCTCCGAGACTGACGGTACAAACATGATACCTGTTACCCTTGTTATTGCTTATTCATACTTAATTTAGACTGGTCACTATCGTGTATGCTGAATGCGGTGGGGCACTTCTTAACTATTACCACTTTTGTGGCAAAGAATTTTGCTACTGAAATTAGGAATGTATTGAATAATCTCATATTTATGATTTGTGATGCCTTGGTATTCATGTAAAAGAAGATGAATTTACGATGACAATTATAAGCACACAAAAAATGCTATGATTGGGATAGCCTTGTTGTGATTTGTGAATGCCCAAGTACTTGGTTATGGTATGATTCCAGTCTGAGCTTATCTCGTTTGTCTTACAGGTATTTCTAGAGAAAGCTTTAGTGTTGCTGTGAATGCTCAGGAACTTGGTTTCAAATCCACTGAAACTCCAAGAACTGACAGATCAGTAAGTCTTTTTGCCCTGGCTGCGGTTGCTGCCATCTCCATTTCATACTTGTACCATCGCGTTCCAATGAAGGAGGCCATCCATTAAAATCTGTTAACATTTTGTTTCTGTGCGTTGATCAGAACTGATGTGCTTTTCGTTTACTTACTTACTGCATCTCCACACTGAATCAGGTCCTGAAAAACTTGGAGCTTGGTTTGTCAGCACTGGGTGGGGACAAAGGGCCTGCCTACGACCGGATAGTTCTCAACGCGGCTATGGCTGACCACTTGTTAGGCTGTAGCGGAGCTCAGGATATCAACTCCGCGCTTGACAGGGCAAGGGAAGCCATTGACAGCGGTAATGCTCTGAGAAGGCTCATGAACTACATAAAGACCTCGCACAAGGTGTCGTAGCTAGTTGTGGCCCAATTGCTGACCCTACAATTTTGGTCCCAAACATACTTTGGCTTTTCCAACTGGGAAATCTCTTTGTCACTGGAAAAATTTGTGACCCCTCATCGTGTCACTGAAAGATGGGTCCAGGCCCCACATATCATTGAACAAGCGATGAGAAAGTATTGCAGTGGCAAAAAAAGGAGATTGCCCTTTCAAGTCCCTCAGTTAACAAGGATAAAAGCCGTTATGTGAATGCTCCCTTACGAGGCTTGTCAATAAATTAGATTTTAACTGAAACGAACCACAGCTTGTTGAGGATTTAGTTGGTGAGAAATACTTGGTTTGAAATCTTGTCTTGGTCATGTCATGTGAGGAGACGATGGTGTGTATAGCACATGCAAACTGTGTTCTTGAGGAGATGTATGGCCCATGGCTAGTGTGATTGTGTGAAATATCAACAATTGTATTACGAGAACATATCCTGTACTTCCCTGCGTGGAATAGCTCCGTGTTTTTTCCTCCCTAGAAATCAGTACGGTTCTGTTAAATAATTTCACACGATTGACACAGTGTGTACTATCTAAAAAAATTCAGATCAAAATTTGACTCATAGCTCAAGAAATAAAAAGAAAAGTCCAGTGTTAAATGGTAGCTGACTCAAATTAGGTAATGAGTTTCCATAATTGCCGGCACCAAATTATCTTTAATTTTTCCTGTTTAGCAAGCTTTGCCTCGAATTCAGATTTAAATATTTGAGACATGAAAAGCATGTTATGTTAATGTCATAAACAAAAAAAATCGTCACTTTTAAGGGCCTCTTTGCTTCACAGGATTTGAAAACCACGGGAATAGGAAAACACATGTATAGAATGTCATGGCATTTGGAATACTACAGAAATAGAAAACGAAGGAGTTTTCCTAGAGGTCTAGCCTTTTGCTAGAAAATCATATGAAATTTCAGTGTAGTATAAAGCAATTCATAGGAATTTTGAAGCATTTAATCCTTAGAACCAAACAGACTCCACGAAAAGTTCCTATGGATGGAATCCTATAAAATTTCTTTGGACCAAAAAGGCCCTAAGATGTTTTCTTAGCTTGATGTGTACCACTTGCGTGAGAGCACCAAATAAATTCCTAGTGTATTGCACCCAGAGTATGACATATCACACGTGGTCGCAATAGGGCTACAAGAAAAGCTCAAGACTCGTGAGTGGCTTGGAATCGACTCATTTTTAGCTCGACTCGAGATTGACTCGAAAAGAAATGAGCAAAGTCGGGTTTCTTATGTACGTCGATCGGAAAACGAATTGATATTAAGGCAACACTAGCTCGATTTTAGCTTGGCAGCTCAAATTAATATAATTATGTATATTTGATTAGTTATACATTAAAAGGAAATAGGATAATGTGTTACCTTATAGGTTGTGGATGGAATTTTTCTTCCTTCTATTTGCAAGGAAATCTAGTAGGTTAATAAAGCGTAGATCAAATTAAGCACTAACTGGCACAGGGCCAGGCAGGGCTGGGGCCAAGTCTACGATGTATATTTGATTCTTATTGTTTTTGGCCAAAGTCTTTCAGTCAACAGAAAATAAACCAACCTACTTTGAAGAAATTTATATTTTTATTAGAACAATGATGTTGCTATGGTCTAGCTGGATGATAACATTCCAATTGAATATAAGAATTTTCATTATCTTGCATAGCTAAAAACTATCTCAGATTGACTCGAGATTGCTACGACCTGAGTATGAAATAATGTTTACAAACTTAGATATCTTTAGCTCAACTCAAACTGGGTTGGCTAGAATCTGGGACTACACTAATTACAAGTTTAGCAAGTATTGTTTAAAATCACTTTCTTCATTCACTATATGATGATACTATAATTTTATGCATGTTGTAGTCGGGAAAAAAAAATGAAATTCTCTCTTTGGGATATTATCTCTTATTGAAATTTATATGCTAAACTTAGATTCCAGAGTTTTGGAGATTGTGAAACTTTTGATCGTGCAAATGTTAATAAACAAGACAACCATTTTTTGATATATTTGGCCTAAATAATATCTTGATAGCAAATCGTGTACGCCTGTTCATTTGAATTGTTTATTTGTAAATGATGTCAAATACACTTCAGTAGTAGATAACTCTTCATTGTTTCCCCTCCTACGTCTTTATCCTTGCATCAGTTGTCGATCAAATGAGACACGTGAATTAATATCACCTCTAGATATGCGCATACATTTATTTTAGGGTGACTAAAAATATGTTTTCTCTGGATAAATACAAATATAGAGACCCAGTTATTAGTGTTGTTGTACAGAAATATTATTCTCTCTGTCTAGATAAATTGTCCATCCTTATCTAAAAGTATGTATCATGTATTATGTGAACTATTCCGCAAAGACCGCCAAATACATTGATAAATGGTATTTGCAATAAACCGATGCACAAAACAGAATTTGACGTCTGAACTTAAAGTTGTTCTTACTTATTTATAATAAACATTTTTAGTTGTTCATAACCTATTCAGACAATAAATATGTGTGTCTATTGTATGCATACATGATTTTATATACTATTTAACCCAATTGTTTTCTATTGTAACCAACACAATTAATCATGGTAATCCGCTTTGGATACTAAGCTACAATATCATTACAAAAAAAATCTTGTAATGGGCCATACAAGTTTACAATTTTTTAGTTTCAACATAATATAAAAAAGTAACCAAAAGTTCATTACTCCAAATTTAGTTTCCTTAATGAGTTAGAGGTGGTTTTTGTATGGTTGTGTCCATTGTATTTGTAAATATCTTGGTGGGGTGTTCGTCGAAAAAACAAACCTTGGTGGGTGTTTGGAAGCATAGTGTAACAAATATCTTGATACACAGATTATAAGATTGCCAAAATTAGTGCAAGTAACTACAAAGTCTTATAGTGTATATGGTGTCAAAAGATTTTGTCCTCGTGTCATCTCCTCTTAGATCATCTCCAACCGGACCCACCACTTTGTCCTTATTTGTCTGGATGGACAACTCAGACAGTGCTCGGGAAGGAGAGAGAGAAAAAAAATCTACCCAACCAGACACCCCACTTTCCCCTATATGTCTGGGTTGTCAGGCACCTCCCACTTCCAGCCCATATCTGGGGCAGAAATGAAGGTGTCCACACAGTCCGCCACATCAGATGCAGCCCACACTAGACTAGTTTATCTCTTTGTTTCCTCTCCACATCCTCACCACTCATATGAGTGTCATGTGCACAAACAAATGAAGGTTCAAATTGGACACACCCAAACACTGTCTAGACGTGTCCGTGGACAAACGAGGGCTAAATTAGTCCAATCCGGTTGGAGATGCTCTTATCCTTGTTCATTAGGGGGTGATCATTTATTGGTTCTTTATGGTCAAATATACCATTTTGTTCTTCACGGTAAAATGATTAGCCAAGAACACACTTGTGCTCTGTACTTAGCCTCAAAATGTTGTGTTTATGCATGAAAATTTAGAAACAATACTTTTGTAGGTTTTATATTACGCATTATTTTAATTCTATGAATATAAATTTGTGCAACTTGCTTCATTCGTGTACCCCAACCCTAGAAATACCATCGACTTGGCCTCCTTCTAATCCACTTAAAACCAATCTAATCCTTCCAAAACAATTACCGACTTCATTGATTAGTGGCAGTTTGAATAAACAAAATAAAATAAAATGAGAAATACCCTGTGATAAAACTGGGAGCTACATCAAGGCCATCTGAAGTCCTCATCTTCAACTCCGTCCTTGCATCTCAGTGTTCATATGTTTCTTCTATGAACACGTGGCAGAAGACCTAATATGCACAACGTGCACCAAACCTCACAGATTTTCAAACGCAACATGAACCATCGATTACATGAGGTGAAAACCTAGACTACTAAATGTACCATGGTAGGAACACACCCGAATAGATGAAATATGAGAACCAAAGAACAAAAACATGGTACTAGGTCTAAGCAAGAAATTATAAGAAGATATGCTAGGCCATATGTCACCAAACCGCAGACGGAATATACTTTCGGATATTTGCTTTTTGAGATATCATATTTTGGAATGCATTTCATTTTTGTGGAACATATAGTGGTTTAGTGGTTTGAGTATATAACATGCATTTCTGCACATTTTGTTCGTTGTTGACCTGTTGTATCAAGGTTCCACCACAAAACGTTTCTGTCGCGATATAGCCTATCATCACATAACAATTTTTGTTATGATAGTCATGAATAAGTTTCAACGCCACTATACATACATCATATCACGAGAGAATAGTTTTCATTACTATAGCCTATCACCACCAAATAAATTCCATGTGTTAGAGTAATTTCATATATAAATGAATACATTTGGTTCTGAAAACATATCACCACCTAAAAGATTTTATTGTGACAGTCTTTCCCCATGGCTTACACTTTGTCCTGATATGATACCATCATGAAAGCTGATTTGTTGCGATAGCTTACTGCGACATTATATATTTTGTCACAGCCGATTACTGCAAGACCTTCAATCTAACTGTGTTATGCCATATGGTGAGTAAATTGTAGCAACATGATTGTACCAAAACAATTTTTGTTGATATAAGCGAACACTGCTTGCAATAGCATCTCGTGATAAAACATGACTCAGGACAATACCCTATTTCATACTATTAGTTGCAGTGAGTTGGCAGCAAAATTATTTTCACCGTTATAAAGAATTACGGCCTATTGCAAAAAAAAAAATATGAAAAAAATTATGAGTATAGTGAGCAATATGTAGTTTCAAATTTCCAACTTTTATCATTTTTGTGTAGCTTAAAACGTATTGTATTTTGCATTGAGATTTTACATGTTTATAGGATATATTTGTACGAACATGCGTGATTTTTTTCAGATTGGTTTGAAATATGTAAATATATTTTTTATTTTTTTTGAAAAAGCGAGATCACCGAAGGAGCTCGGGAGGCAAAATGACTTTCCAAGAAGCATGGCCTGAAATTACGTTCAACACCTCTGAACATTTTGATACACTTGGACCGTAGCACGTTTAAAAATTTCATAATTTTCCCCAAAAGGACTCGTTTATAGCTTTGCAGTTTGCACACTCTACACAGAAGAAACCCGCGGCCGCGAAGAGCGGTTGACGAGTATTGCCGCCGATCTCCTATGACGCGCCCCGCCATTTCCGCCGCCGCCGCCGCCGCCGCCGAGGTCAAGGTCGAGAAGAGAGTAGAAAACTGCCAAGGCTGAACGGCAGCCGGCGCATTTGGTGTGTCTGCGCGCGGCCTCCACGGGGTGTGCCCCCAACCTGTTCGACGCTCGTCCACCTCCGCCGCGCGCCCATGGATGATGCGTCGGGCTCCTCTGCGCCCGCTCAGGAACCCGCCGAGCGCTCATGGGGACGAGCACTGCGCGCGTGGAAGAGGCGGTGGCTGGGGCCCGGGCACAATGCGCTGGCGGCGGGATGGTTCTGTCTGCGAGCTGGCGCTGACCCAAAATCGCTTCTCGCCATGGTGATTCTCGGCCCGGGGGAGTGCCTCACATTTCCGCTGAGATCTCGCAGAGAGCTTCGGCCTTCGCGCCACACACTGCCCGACCCCGGGTGAAGACCAGTTAATGGCGGCGTTGACATGTTCCAGGCGCTGTTTGTTGTCTCCACGGCATGCCAGCCACGGAGCCACCTGCTCCACCTCCGCTGCACGCCCATGTCATCTCACAGGAACCCACCAAGCGCTTGGTCACCTCGTGCATGGACGGAGGGTCGCACGAGCAGGGTAGCAGTGGACAGCCAGGGATCCTGCAGTCTGCGAAACACCACCCGCATTGTGGTGGTGGCTCAAGAGCGTGGCAACCTGGTCCAGGGCACGCCCACCACCTGTTCGGCGCTCGTCCACCTCTGCTGGATGCCACTGCCCTCTCACAGGAACTAACTGAGCGTGGCTACCTCGTGCGGGCACGGAGCATCGCACGGGCAGGATAGCAGTGGCGAGTCGGGAATCATGTAGTCTGCATGAGAGCACGGATGGTTTAGTCCGCAATGTGGTTGTGGCTCAAGCTGTGTTCCTTCTTACGGGCATGGTGGAGCATTACAAACAACAGAGGCTCAGTGCAATTGGAATGTTCGTCATGTTGAGATTCTTCACCCATGGCATCAGACCAGGTTTGCTTCTCTTAACTGTTCTCGATTTCCCCAGCCTTAATTTTGCACAGCCCATTGGCCGGCGTGGTTTAAGAACATAAGTACATCCTTCTTGTTCGATGAGTCCAGAGTCGCGTGTTCTTAATTTCTGACACCTATTCTCCTCATTATATTGGACTTATAGTTACTGCAGCATGTAGGATCCATTTATTGTTTACATAATTCAAGTTTTCTACCATGTTAAGTATAGTCTGATACTTTGATTGTCATTGCACATTTCTTCGAATAATTTATTTCGACCACTTAAGCTTACACTCATCAGAACCAAAGCAGAAAGACAGAGTGACCACACATGGCTTTAGGAGCAAAGGAAAAGTATGTTGCATGATGATCATGAAAAAGTACATACATACCAGTGAAGAAGAAGCAAACAATCTGACTTTTTCATATTATACTCAATTACACCCCAAACCCAAACAATCACCAAACATTGATTTACACACTATCTATATTTACAGTCGTTCTTCAACACCACAACATTCAGTGCAATGGCCATAGAGAAACCTTGAAGTTCACTAGTACCATCACGGAAAACTACACCTCAAGTAAAATGCATAAAAAGTACAAATATCAACAAAAATATACATGCTCTAAGCTGAACGCAGTTTCAAGATTTCGCTAATTCAGATTTTGTGTGACCAGGCTTGCCTATGATAGCTTTCTTTACTTTTGCTAGTTGGTGCTTTACCTTCGACCCGACACCAGATAGGATATTATGTTTCCTAGGTGATGCCTTCTGTCCTGCCTCTCGTTCTTCAATTTTCGTTGGTGCTTCATCAGTGAAATTCTTAGCTTCCTCGTCACCGTTTGTCTTCTCATCATAACTCTTATCTTCGGCCATGTTTGATTTATCTTTCTTTGGACTCTGCTCTTCATCTGTGCTGAAATCTGGCTTTTTTACATCCACGAAACTTTCTTCACTCACAGGAGCTTCTGTTGGTAAAACCACATTGAGATCACGTTGTGACACCTTCTGTACTGCTCCTTGTTCTTCAATTTTCGTTGTCGCTTCACCAGTGATACTCTTAGCTTCCTTTTCAACCTTTGTCTTGTCAACATAGGTCTTCTCTTCTGGCATTTTTGATTCATCTTTCTTTGGACTTTGCTCTTCATCTGTGCTGAATTCTGGCTTTGCCATCTCCACGACATTTTCTTCAGTCTTGGGAACTTCTTTTGCTGAAACCACATCAAGATCACGTTCTTGAACCTGTGACTTAAATGTTTCTTGCTCTTCATTGGATTTTGTGTTCAATGTTTGCACATGGCTTTCGACTGTTCTATTTACATTCTCTTCTTTGATCACATGTTCAATTATGGCCAAACAATTCTGATCACCTCCATCAGATTCTGTAGGAGATTTTTGTCCAATTACTGTTTCCTGCTCCTCATGCAAGCTAGACTCTCCTGGCTTGTTTAGCAGGTTGTTCTCCATCTCAATTTGCTTGCCAGCAAATTCATCTTGCTTATCTTGGTTTATTTGCAAGCTAGAACCATCTGACTGAATTTCCAAAGATTTCTCAGAGTTGTCTAGTTCACTGTTTGATAACTTATTGCTTTGTTTCTCTTCCTGGCATTCTGAGCCTGCAGAAATCTTCTGTTCATGAACCAAATTTATCTCAGTGCCCATAGCTGGTTCAGTAATTTCATCTGTCCGCCCATCAGATGTTGCTTCTATTCCTTTCTGCGAGTTATCATGCGATTTTTCTATCTGTCCTGCAGTAGCTCCACCGGTGTTGGTTGTATTATGTTTATGTTCTTCCTTCTCTACTTCATTCACCAGTTCTTCCTTGATGGTACTTTCGGCCTCAATGATGGAAGATTCAGTGGACTCTTCTCTTTTTGTGCTCATTGGACTTTGAAGATCATCAGTGTCATTAGGCAACTTCTTTTCAGCACCCATATCCGGTTCTGTCAACATGAGTGTTTGCCCGGCCACTGCATCAGAACTTCTGTCTTCAGGTAAAGACTCATGCTGAAGGTCTGTTCTTCCTTCCTCTAATGTATCCTCTTGAGAAGCCTTTGGGCTTGTTGATTCATCAAGGTTACTCGTCAAGCTTCCTTCTTCAATTTGTGTACCCGCTTCCATATGTTCCTGACAAACAGAATTGGTTGCCTTTTCACCTAGCTTGACGTCTCTAGTTTCCATTTCTGTCATCATGCCAGGTCCACCTGGTACCTGTTTACTAGAAATTTCACCTTGGCATACTGGTGCTTCCAAATCATGAGTGTTCCTACTGAGCGCTTCATCACTTTCCAGCTTGAAATCATGTATTTCTTCAGAGCCTTCTAGATTATCTTTTCCTTGTTCCAAGATGAGCTTGTTGTCCACCTTAAGTTCTGCAGGAATTGGCACCAAGCTTTCTTCCTGCTGAGAGGTGATCAAACAACTGTCATCTTTTGTAGTTTCTTCTTGCTTCTTTTGGGCCTCAAACTCCGAATTTCCCTCTGGCTCAGTGCTCTCTTTTCCCATTATCAGGTTCATCAGAAAATTGGAGACAGGCAAATCACTTTGTTCAGCTTCTTTTTCTTCTTTCTCCGTGTCACCAGTTTCTTGCTCATGTATGTCCTCTTCGTCTTGTTGTTTGGTTGTTTGACTCTCTTCTTGCTCTCCTGATTCAGTGGGGAGTGGGTTCTCTGGAAATAACAGCCCTCTTTCTGTCACCTCTAAGCCAGATGCCTGTTCAGTTGTGTCCCCATCCACTGCAGAGTGTGCAGAAAGAGCAAGATTATCATGTTCCTTGTGGGGACCCCAGACTGGCAGTCTGAGACCTCCAGTATGCATACATTCACGATCCCATGATCAGTCAGTCGTGAACAACATACTTAAGTTGGCATTGCAGATACATCATTCATTACCTAACGAATACACGTTTCGCAAAACTGGTCACATGACCCAGTCATAAACAACTGCCACGCAGGGCAGAAAACACATACAGCAGCGGAAAAACTTCAAACACAAACGTGGCAAAGCCCAAGTCATGCCTTGACTACCTACAGGCAACTGACTGGGAGACGTTCCTAGTTCGCAAAGACGTCGACGACTCTTGATCTTCCGCCTACTCCTCAGCTTCGACGTAGATCTTCTCGTTGAGAATCTGGACATTGGAATATCCAGGGCACAGCCATGAGTACAATTATGTACTCGCAAGACATCACCAATGAAGCTTATAAAATGCAATTATGCTTATCAGGTGGAGTAGGTAGGCTATACTTAGGGTTGTCTACCCATGATGGATAAAAGATTCATCATGGTTGATTAACATCTCTATATCTTTATTGAAAAAGATACTTCAAAAATATCATAGTTTTCTCTCAGTGGATATTGCATATCCGAGAGATTTTGACAAAGATGGTTTTAAGAGAAGAAGGATTTTCTTTGCAAAACTTCTTGTAAAACAACTTTCGGTTTTTCCAACATCCGTACCTCCCAGGTACAAAGTTCATCTTCCAGTACCTTCCAGGTACAATCCTTTCCATAAACCTCCTTTTGAAAACATCGACACAATGCTAGACGACATTGACCATTCAGCTGTCCATGACCGCGGACGCGGCTATTCGAATAGTTTTGACTCTGCAGAGTTTGTACACTTTCACCACACCATCCGGTACACCTGCCGTGATCACCACGGACTGTTCGTGACAGTATGCGAACATCAGGTAACCAATCATAACTTCCACTATGCCGATGCTAGTATGCGATTACCTCTTCAGTGGGTTTGTTCTCCCCGGCACCGAGTGAGCTAGCCGTATCGATCCGGTTGCCCCTAGACATCACACCGCCATGGCAGGAGACCCACTGTTGCTTGCCGGTGGCACTCGCAGTCCACACTTTGTATGCCCATATCCAGCATTCGGTTCCGGGGACTTTAACCCCTTCTAGCCAATTGAGGTAAAGTCTCACACTAACACAAACAAGCTTCCATTAAGCCCGTGCCCATTTTGAGTAATGTGGTTGTACGGTAGGGCTGTCAGGCACAAGACTAGTCTATGTGTCGTTTTCGAAAAACATCTCCAAAACCTCTTCTTCATAATCCTCCCGTGGACAAGGTCCCACCTTTCCCGGGTTTTCCTTTTTAAAACCTTTGTTTTTCGAAAACACACTTTTAGGGTGTCCACTTAGGGACTTTAAGATGATTAACTTGTGGTGGTAATTATACCATATGGTGGCTAAGGGCTTGGTAACACCAAGTTGTATCTAATGGCAATATAATAATTTATAATAACACTAGTAGTTATAGTCATATCAAAAATAGTTTTGTTTTCCAAGTTTTTGTAAAACTTCAGAAGTAAAGCATGCATGATAGAATATGATAAATATGGTAGCAAGCATTTGGGAGCTTGCCTGGATGCTGGTCACAGTCTGGTCCCTGAAATAAACAGGCTTGGCAATAAACCTCCTCAGCAGCTGGTTATTCCTCGTGTTCTAACGTCGCAAAAAGAAAGTAACCACTAATCAGTACCAACTAACGGTACATACTAGCAACAAGCACCACATACAGCAAGCAAACATCACTGCACAACAATCATCCACTTTTCAAAATAAAAATCTACCACATACTTTTGTTTGAAAAGGAACTAATAGAGATATGCTCTAGTTTGAGAATTTTATTCTCAAACCAAAATGCATTGGGATCAGTGGGTGTGCCACTATCAACCCAAGCATAAAGAGGTCATTTAGCCTCTGGTCATTTACAAAATTCACCTAAACACAAGCTAGCCAAAAATCTATCCATACTAATAAATCACCAATATTTTCTAGAATATAATTCTAGCTAAACATGCTTTGCTAAAACAAAGTAATGTCCCAACCATGGTGACATGTCAACCAACCAGTAGCAATATGACTTGCTACTGATATTCAAACAACATGTTCAAAAATCATTCCACTTAAAGGATTTTTATTCTCAACAAATCCTAAATTCTAGAAAAATCTAGAAGAATCCATACTAGTGATAATATCCTCTAACAAACACATGAAGCACTTAACTTTTCCTAGCATGTTATCAATATGAAGTAACACAATCATAGCAAAGGATATCAAACCTACACATGCTAGAAATCACAAAAAGAATACTAACATAATTATTAAAACTAAATAAAACTATAAATAGTTATTCACAGAAAAGCTAAAAATCTAGTTTTGCACCTCAAATTAAATCTAGAGCTCAATAAATCACAAAAGCTAGTATAAGATACTACTAAGCATATACAAGCCAACACAATTGGATTTACTTCAAAAAGTATCACCAAATAAATTACAAAAATCCTAGAATAGCCTACTGGACATTTACAGAAATGCATGCCATTTTAATTAGGTTGATCTTTAGCAAGCAAGACCAAGTTCTACTGCTAGGTAACACTTAGAGCTTTCCAAAACAGTTGAGTTTGCATTTTTGTGATTCTTATAAAAAAAGATATTTAAGTTTTAGTGAAAACCAGTACTTCTGCCTCTCCATTTATTTCTCCAAAAATAATGACTAAAATGTAGATCTACAAGTTGGGTGTGTTTAAGAACTTGCAGAGGTACTACCCAGATTTTTGGTTTGATTTTATTTTGCATTTTCCTATTTTAAACGGATTTAAACCAGAGACATTGATTCTGCCAATTTCTGAAATCCGAAAAACACAGAAACTAAAAAAAACGGCACACGGGCCGAATCCACGGCGCCGAGCCCAGCTAAGGCCACAGCGGCCCAGCTAGGTGCGCGCGCGCGGCGCGGGCGCGGGAACGGGTGGCGTTCAAAGGGAGCCGTCGATCTGGAGATCGACGGTCCACGTGCTTCGTCCTCCTCTCCTCTCTCTCTCTCTCTCACGCGACACGGGAGGAAGAGCGGGCGGCCGTGTGCTCACCTAGTGGCGTCGTAGGGCGGTGGCGAGTGGTCGAGGTGGTCACGCGAGCTCGAGGCGGTGCAGGGGTGGCGGCAGCAGCTGCAACGGTGCTACGGCGCAACTCCGGCGAGCTCGAGGTCCGGCGGGACGTCGAGGACGGCGGCGTCGTCCCTGCGGTAAAAAGGCCGGGAAGACGTGTCAGGGAGATGTTCCAGGGGCTGGGCGTTGCGATGGTGCAGAGAGATGAGAGAAAACGGCAGTGGAGCGGCGGCAACCTCCAACGCGATCTCGCTCGGGTGTCCGGCGAGTTCTTCCTCCGCCTCGCTCGCAGAGAGCGAGAGGGAAGGAGAAGATGGGGTGGGGTGGGTGCGGTGGATGTGTGGAGGTGGGTGGCGAGACGTGTGGTGCCGTGGTGGCTTAAAACTGAGGAGATCATCCTCTCCCCCACTCGGTGTCAACGGCCGGGCGGCGTGGTGCGAGCAGAGCACGCAAACGTCGATCCCGTGCTGTCCCAGGGCGTCAACGGGTGTCCTCTCCGTCGAGTGGGTGCGGGGCAGAGCAGGGATGCGAGGAGGAGTGAAGAAATGGGCTGCTCTCTCCTCACGGTCCACTCCCGAGTCACATCACGGCCACTCCATGTCTCCTCTCCTACTGCTCCTAGTTGACCTCGACTCTGCCGTCCAATGGCATGGAGATGAAGTGGGGACATGAGGGAGTAGAGTGGACATGGTTGCCCCCTCTGGTTCGCACGAAATCAACACGAAAACGTGCTCCAAAATGCTGCCCGTGCTGTGAACAGTAAGGTTCAGTAAAAATTCAGTTTCAGAAAAACTGTTAAGTGTCTGGACAGTTAGCAGATAGCAAAAGTTCTGCATGTTTCACCTAGCAAACCAAGTCCAAATGGAAAAATTCAAATTGGTAAATGATCACCAGGTTTAATACTTCCAAGAAATATTTTTGGTCCATTTTTGAAAAATGTTTAATGGCAGGGAAACATGCTGGTAAGTGGGCTACTCTCTGTCTGTTTCTGACTTTTCTGTTTTTTCTGTTTTTCAGTTTTATTCTGTAGCCACATAAACATGCATGTATCTAAGGGTTCCAATAATCCAAAAAGTGATCCAATGGCATGGCATCAATGTCCACACACCATAGATCATCTCCAAACTCAAAGTTCCCATAAATGCACATTTTAGCCACATAAAATAATAGGTCCAAAACAGTAAGTTATATCAGTTTTCAGAAAATAAAAACCTAATTAGAAAATTCTAAAAATTTATTTTTCACAAACCACAAGTACTAACATTCCACACAAAGATGATCAAGGCCACAAGCACAAGTTGGGTCAAACAAAATTTGTTTGTTGGCTCAAAATTTTGCCTCTCACTAACATTTTTCAAAGGGGCAAAAAAATTGGGATGTGACATTCCTTGTCTTCGTTCATACCTTCTCCTGATGCTGTAACTATAGATGAAACCTCAAGATTCCTTCTGTTATCCTCAAAGTTCTCGAGATTTTCATCAGATAGTGCCCCCGCAGCTCCACTAGCCTAAATTGGAAAAGTTAAATTAGCTTAAAAAGGATAAATTTAAGTCTGAATTTATAATCGTTAAGGAATTTGACTACTGACCTTATCGTCGATAGCTTCATCGAATTTGACTGCTTTATAGCTAGTCGCCATTTCCTCATTCGAGTTAGTTTCAATTTCTGCACCATTCTGTTCTGCTGTTGCCAAATTGTCATCTTCAACCTGAATGACACATTTTTTTCCACTTATTTCTTATACTATAAAGTAACAGCCTTAAAAAAATATTAAAAGCAGATTTGACCCTAAAATTTGATCACATGAACCTGTTAATGACTATAAATACTGACCTTTGGGTGAATGCTTAAGTCCTGCTCCACCTCTTCAGTTTCTGCGGGCTGTGCATCTATCTTTCCATGTACCATTTCTGCATAGGGGCTCATGGTATCATCCACGTTAGTATCTGTGCTGTCATTGGAATGCAGTACAGATGCCTCTTCATCTACAGGTTTGGTCTGAATTGCATCATTGTTAACATTGGTGTCTTCATTTTTCATTTCTTGCTTTTTTTCCACTTCATCAACGATCTCTTCTTCTGATGCTTGAATGGCCTGCATATCATCATTGACATTGTTTATGCATTCTTCCTCCTCGCCATGTACTTTGGGCTCAACATTCTGAGGAACCAATGTCGGAGTCTGCACATCAATTATGATTGCTCATTTCGCTGATCATTATGATATAATTAAATATGTAGATGGAGAGTGACTGGTATCTTTGTTTCACCGCAGATTCAGAAACAAGCTACTCTTAAGAGGCATGCGACCATGGAGGATTAGTAGGAAAATTTGGTCTAGAGATGAACTACCACTCAAATTACATATGTATATGCTGCCGAGAAGGATATTTTTTCTACTGGCTGTAAAGCTCAAGCTCTTGTCTCTTCATCTTATTGATATTATGTAAGGCAAGTACAACTCGGTGTGTTCTTGCTAGCTTACTTTTGTTTTCTTTAATGTGTGTTTATCTGATGTTAAAAAGGGGGGGATTTTTAAAAGGATGCTAGTCGATCCACCTTTGCAATTGTTACCTTAAGGAATGAAAAGGATTATTATTCTTTTCAAAGTATATGAAATCCTGAGTAGTAATCACTTCAATAATTCTTATATTCTCTAGGATTTCTTCATTTGAATGAGCTGGGTCAGATGTATTTTGAAGATCTTTCTTAATGGGTGATGCCAAACCATTTCCAACCTACAAGAGGAGCAACACATAGAATGTTTTGAGCATGGCCGATGAGAGGTTTCCACCAATTAGCATACTGTGTTTTTGAGCTCTGTACTGTAAACTTTTAACATATGTTGATGTATGCCATTGTGAACTCGTATGGGTCATTCTGATTATTTATTTTGATATTAATGATAATTCTACTTAATAGCGAGTCTATGCGATAATTAACTGTGCTAGGAATAGTAGGAACGAGATGGAGATTATAATTTTTTAAAAGCATGCTTGTTAATCAATGTTACGGTACTCTCAGAGTGATATCAGGTAAAAAATATCGCTCTTTAATTTTTTTAAACATTTTTCTGCATAGTAACCTGGAAAATTGTTGTTTCTTAGAACAAGAGAGCCCTAAATTTTTTAAGTTGAACTTATGTAGTTTTTAACCAAAAAAAGATCATGTCTAAATTTCTCATACTGTGTTAAATGGAAAATTTGGACTGACCTCTTCATTTATAGTTTTATCAATTGTTCCATCCTGTTCGTCAGTAGAAGGTTTTGCTATATTCTCCTTCTCATCTTCAGCATCAGTATATAGTGTCTCAGTGTTGTTGGGTGCATTTTCATGTTCAGACATTTCTTCTGTTTCTGTGGATTTCTCAGCCTCCACATCTGCAATGTTTGGTATGGATTCTTGGGGTATATGTTGGGTTTGTTCGTTCATGAGCACTTCAGTAGCCACTGTCTCTGTTTGTTCAGCCTGGAAATCATTGAATGGAGCTGCATGAGAAAAGTTTGGAGATAATTTACAAAATGCATTGAGTTTAAGAATCTTCACCTCAAACACATCAGTGTCTTCCTGCAAATTTGGTGTGCCAATTTCACTGCTCTGGGGCTCCAATAGTGTCTCTGTGGTTAAATCAGTGCTACTGTCATCATGTTTCTGCTCATCTCTTTGAGTTTCTTCTGTTTTCTTTTCAATCGCCTCATCTTCGTTCTGCTGCTGATCCAAGTTAACCTTTTGTTCGTCCTCATCTGGCTGCTCAATGGCCGAAACATCGAATGACCGCTCACAAACTTGCATTGGAAGTTCAACATCGTGAGGTTGCTCGTTGGTATGGTCTTCACTTTGTATTGCATCAAGTTCAATTACATCTTTTGACTGTTCTTTGATTTGCTCAATATTGTTTGAAATCCCTACTGTATCTTCACCAGAAATTTGTACAACATCTTCCTCAGTAGGGCTCCCACCTTCCTGAGTTGTAAAAGCAGTTTTTTCACCCAAGTCAGATGATTCGTCCTGTATAAAATGCACTAGTGAGTTCTCCTGTGAGTATGCTCAAATTCACACGAGTAGTGGCATATTTTTCTGCTGGTACAGATTGCAGGATTTATGACTGAAATGGAATAATTTTAAAGTACAAGTCTCCAATCTAGTTTGCATTTTACAACTTCAGGTAGAGAACAGGTTTACATCACTTGTTAAAACCTTGGTAATTTTTTGTATACACCATCATGTCAGACATTGATAGTACTCAACCTACAAGTTGATAATACATGTAGTTACAATGTTATGATGTCTCTTGCTACATGCAATGTTGCAATGAAATTAGATGTATCGAACTTATAAAATTCAATCAAATTAGGTGCACACCTACTAAAAATCATCCGAATACCAGTTTCCAAATATTTTCGAGTTCTGAACAAGTTTAGCCCTACCTACATCCCTCGACATATATCCTAAACGATGTAAGTGCTATATTTATCAGATAGATGAAAGAAACTATTGGATAAGTGCAAATACCTTTTGTGTTGGATACGTTCCATTATCTGTTGGAGATGGATCCTCCAAAGTAGCAACCTCTGTTTTCTTACAGGAAGTTTCTTCACCATCGATGGCTTCAGTGGCCATCATTTCTTTTGCTTCATCTAAGTCATTTACTTGCTGAATATCAGAAGTTGGCTCAACTGCTGCTGCTATACTTTCTGAAACTAGCACCTCTAAACCAGCATCTTGGCTTGGATAGGAGGCTTCTTCACCTTCAGTGGCATCAATACCTTTGTTTTCTTCCACTGATTCTAGTCCATGCTCTTCTTTAGTATTAGCAAGCGGGTGGGTTTCATTTGCAGCATTGTCTTCTGCAGTCGGTTCTTCAAGGCTGGCACCATTAATTTGGCCTGTTTCCTCTGCCTTTACAAGTTGATCCTTGCTGTCTTCAGATTGGACAAGCAAATCTGGGTCGCTTCCCAGTTCACTGCTTTCTTGAGCTCCATTTTCAGTAGTAGGGACTTGGATAGATGTTTCTTCAGTTCCCATAGCTTCAGTGTGTTCAACTTCTTCTGATTTCTCCTCCTGCACTTGATTAGCAACATGTGCCTCACTCTGTGGCACTGGCATCTCAAGGTTAGAAACTCCATGTTGCTGGTCAGCTTCAGTTTGCACAGCTTCAGTTCCTCTGGTTTCTTCAGCTAAATCTCGTTCGAGCACTTGTTGAACATCGTCAGTGGCATTCTGTACATGTGTATCTCGAGTAGGCTCTGCTACTGTTGTGTTTTCTTCTGTTGGAGTAAGCTCAGCAGCAGTAGAAACAATGCTTTGTTGGGGTTCTCCTTGGTTTTTTGTGGTGTTAGTGCACTTCTTGTCTTCAACTGCTTCTTGTTCCGGGGCTTGTGCAATATCAGCTAGTGGTGCACTTGCTGTCAAACTATCATCTGTGCTCCCATCAGGGGTTTCTTCAGTCCCCGGGGCTTCAGTGTCATTTATCTCTTCTGCCGGGACGTCATCTGCTGTTATACTATCTTCCGCTTCAACAGGTTCAGCATTATTGATCTCTTCTACTGTTGGCTCCTGTGCTGGCGGTATATCGACATGTACATCAGAAACTGCCTTGTCTGCAAGAGCAGCATCTTCAATGAGCTCAGTGATGTTTGCATCAGTGCTGTCTGTGGTTGCTTCAGTTTCCATTGCCTCAGTGTCCTTCAGCTCTTCTACTGGCAGGTCATTTGCTGATGTATTTTCTTCCACCTCAATATGTTCAGCATTCTTGATCTCTTCTAGCTCTGTCTCTTGTGCTTGTGGTATATCAACCGGTGCCTCAGTTGCTACTACATGTTCTTCAGGAGCTGCCTCGTCTGCAAGAGCAATATTTCGTTTCGCATCTTCAGTGGGCTCACTGATATCTGCATCAGTGCTCTCGCTGATTACTTCAGTTTCCGTGGCTTCAGTTTCCTTCATCTCTTCTTGCAGGTCACTTGCTGACATGTCTTCTTTCACCTCAACAGGTTCAGTATTCTTGATCTCTTCTAGTTCTGGCTCTTGTGCTCGTGGTATATGCACTGTTGTCTCGGCTTCTAATACATGGTCTTCATGAGCTGCCTCGTCTCCTGGAGTAAAATTTCTGTTCACATCTTCAGTGAGTTCGCTATTGTTTGCATCAGTGCTCTCGTTGATTGCTTCAGTTTCCATGGCTTCAGTGGCCTTGATCTCTTCTGCTGACTGGTCACTTGCTGATATGTTTTCTTCCACCTCAACAGTTTCAGTATCCTTGATCTCTTCTAGTTCTGGTTCTTGTGATCGTGGTATATCAGTTGTTGCCTCGGCTGCTATTACATGTTCTTTCAGAGCTTCCTCTTCTGCAAGAGCAACATTGCTTTTCACATCATAGGTGAGCTCGCTGATGTTTGCACTAGTACTCTCATCAGGGATCGTCTCAGTTTCCATGGCTTGAGTGTCCTTGATCTCCTCTTCTGGCAGCTCTCGTGCTATTATATTATCTTCCACTTCAACAGGTTCACTATTCTTGATCTCTTCTAGTTCTGGCTCTTGTGCTTGTGGCATATCAGCAGCTGCCTCTGTTTCTTTTGCATCTTCGTCAGGAGCTGCCACGTCTGCAAGAGCAACATTGCTTTTGACATCTTCAGTGAGATCACCACTCTCATTGTGAATTTCTGCAATCTCTCTGGCTTCACTCTCCTTCACCTCTTCTGCTGGCTGGTTATCTGTCGTTACATGGTCATGCACCTCAACAGGCTCAGTATTATTGATCTCTTCTAGTTCTGGCTCTTGCGCTTGTGGTATGTCAGCAGTTGCCTCTGTTGCTTTTGCATCTTCGTCAGGAGTTGCCTCGTCTGCAAGAGCAACATTGCTTTTGACATCTTCAGTGATATCACCACTCTCATTGTGGATTTCTGCAATCTCTGTGGCTTCAGTATCATTCACCTCTTCTGCTGGCTGGTCATCTGTCATAACATTGTCATGCACCTCAACAGGCTCAGTATTCTTGGTATCTTTTAGTTCTGGCTCCTCCATTGGTGGTGTGTCAACAGGTGCCTCAAATTCCTGGACATGTTCTTCTGGAGTTTCCTCCTCAGCAATTGCATCACTGCTTTCCACATATTTAGTGTCATCCGTTACTGTTGCTGATTCAAAATTCTCTTGAGCTGTCTCTCCAACAGTAGTCCCGCTGCTTTGGTTGAATATTTCTCCAGCTTCCACATCATTATTTTCCTCTATCAATTCCGGTTCTTCAGTTTGCACTACTTTTATATCGGAAGCTGGTTCTTTTGCTGTCACATCTTCTGGAACAGACTCTTCTGAACTTGAAACAATGCTTTGTTGGGAAATACTTCGAGGTTCGGTAGCTTCACTGTCTCTAATTTCTTCAGCAGGTTCTGGCTCACTTGCTGTCGTATTTTCTTCTGTTTTGTGGTCTTCCGGCTGAGTAACTTCACTCTGAGGCATCTCTTGACCTTCAGTGGCTTCTCTACTGCTCACATCTGCTGATTCCATCACAAGCGACTCACTTGCGGTTGGGTTATCTTCATGAGTTGGGTCCTCAAGGACGGCAGCATCCATTTGATTATCAGTGTTCTTGGCCTCTTCTAGTCCTGGCTCCTCCACTGGTGGTGTATGAGCAGGTGCCTCAAATTCTTGTATATGTTCCTCTGGAGTTTCCTCCTCAGCAATTTCATCAGTGCTTTCCCCATCCTTAGTTTCCTCGGTTACTGTTGCTGATTCTGAATTCTCTGCTTGAGTGTCAAGGCTTGGTTCTGCGGTCACATTATCTTCTGGTGTGGACTCCTCAGAAGTAGAGGCAATGTGAGTTGGGGGGATTCCTTGAGGTTCAGTAGCTTCGCTGTCCCTGAATTCAACTGGTTCTTGCTCTTGAAGCTGCTGAATACTGGCATCTGTTAGGATTGTTGTGTTATCTTCGGTGGCCATTTCATTGCTTTTGTCACAGATTTCTTTAGTTTCGGTATCTTTGTTGCCCTCAACTTCTTCTGCTTGTTCTGAACTTTCCACTTCTTGAGCATCACAAGTTATTTCACTTACTGTTATATTTTCTTCTGAAGCAGGCTCCTCAGAAGTGGAAACATTGCTTTCCTGGGGTGTGCTTCGGTTCTAGTGGCTTCAGTTTCCGCTACTTCTTCTGTTGACTCAGTCTTTGGCATATCACTTGGTATACTATCTTCTTGAGGTGGATCATTCAAGAGAGCAGGATTGCTTTGATCAGAAGCTTCTTCTGTCTCAACAGGTTCAGTGTTCTGTATATCTTCTGGCTCAAGCCCCCACGTTTGTTGTTCAGACACATCCTCACTTGTTGGCACACTGTTTTCTTGATTTGACTCTTCTACAGTTGCCACATTATAGGCTTCAACGATGTTGTCAGGTGTGTTATCCTTGATTTCTTCTGCTGATTCTACATTCTCGGCCTCTTGGGCATCACAGGTTGGTCCTGCTGCTGCTACATCATCTTCTACAGAGTCCTCAGAAGCAGAAATAGTTCTTTCATGGCAGATTTCTTGAGTCTCGGGAGCTTCTGTGTCCTTAACTTCAACAGATCCCTGTTCCAGGGATTGCTGGACATCATCATTGTGTGACTCAACTGCCATATAATTATCTTCTGTTACTAGCTCCTCTGAAGCAGCAACGTGACTTTGTTGAGTGATATCTTGAGTTTCAGTTACTCCAGTGTCCTTCACATCTTCTTTTAATTCTATTACCTGGGGCTGACATGCCGCCACACCATCTTCTTCAGCAAGGTTATTGAGGACAGTTGCATCTGGTTGATTGGAAGCTTCAACCATTTCGACAGTTCCAGTGCTCTCAGGTTCTTCTTCTTCCAACCCTTGAACTGGTTTTATATCTTCTGTTGCTTCCTTATCTTGAGCTGCATCTTCAGAAATTGTCACATTGCTTTGATTTTCTTCAGCTTTGGCATCTTCAAGACCCTTGGTTTCTTCTGATTCCACATTATTTACATGTTGGATATCAGAACTTGGTTCGATGGTTCCTACATTATCTTCTGGAGCTGCCTCCTCAAAAGCAACGCCACTTTGCTGAACCGTTTCCTCGGTATCAACTTCTTTGGCATCTGCTATTTCTTCTGCTGATCCCTGGTTCTGATCTACTAGAACATCGAGGGCTGGCTCCCTTGACGTCACATCATGTTCTGGAGTTGTCTCTTCAGAGTCAGACACATTGCTCTCATGGGAGGTTTCTCCAGCTTTTTCATGCACAGGGCCACTGGTGTCTTCGGACGATTCTTGATTCAGCTCTTCTTGATCACCATTCGTATCAGCTTGCTCAGTTTTAATCATATCTTCTGGTACATCAGTTTTCTTGCTTTTAGGCACCTCTTCCTGCACCAAGTCTGCATCCACATCATCAGTTTGCTTACTTGGTTGATCTTCTAGTTTGAAATTTTCATTTGGATGTTCTGCAACATCTTCATCTTCTGGACAGCTCTCTTTATCCACTTTAGTTGGTTCTGTTTCTGCGTTTCCATCAGTAGCATCTGGAAGGGCATCAGAGTCATCGACATTAGGCTCCAGAGAAGTTTGGACTCCTGCAGGTGCTTCAGCTACCACTTCGTCATGAGGAATACACGACGTGCTTGCATGTTTTTGTGTGTCCTCTGTTACTTCTACTGGTTCCAGATTCTGACATTGTTGAGCATCGACTGCTGGCTCGTCAGTTTGCAGTGTGTCTTCGTGCACCAGTTTGTCCTCCACTGCAGCACCTTCTGCATCTTGTTGATTATGTTCCTTGGGCTCTTCATTCTCATGTTCCAGAAGGCTGGTATCTTCTGTGGTGCTCTCAACATGGCCTAAAGAATCGACTGCCTCTTCGCCATTACTTCTGTTGCTCTGGTCGGTGCTTATTCCATCTAGTGAAGCTTCTACCCGCTCGTTATCTTTCTGACCATTTTCTTGCGGCTTTTCATTTGAAATCTTCTCTTCTTTTATATGGCCATTCAGAGAAGATGTCGTACCATTCGGAGTATGTTCTGGAGGAATTTCAACTGCAGAGGGTGCTTTTTCTGAAACATGATCCTCTGTAACCTTCAACAGACCTTCAGTTGAATCCATGATCTTTGCCTCGTCCGTGATCTTCATTTGCGAATGGGCTGTTCCCAGATCCGCAGCTTCCACTTGAACTTCCTGGGAAATGAACAGGTAAATCCAACATTCAAATTGAAGTACACGGCAGGCCACTCTGGGCTGTCATTATATTACAAAAAAGAAGGGATGAAAAAAGAGAGGATGTGATGATCTAAATGAGCAACATTGTCCGCTTGCAATTATAATTCATACAAAAGGATATCCAACAAACATGATGACGCTGCAGGACTACAGAACTATAAATACAGTATCCTACATGACAGTAAGGATTTTTTTTTCTTGGTAAGTAGTAGGTCTTACTAATATTAAGCACTGAATGGCACATGTAGGTTTCAGTGCATGAGGAGTATACATTCCATGGTTATATTAGTCCTCAGAGACTGGTCAACAAAATAACAGGAATAATACAGCAGTACCACATGCCAACCCAGGTGGCATAGCCAACTAAAGTGTTAGCTTAACTTTTTCATCCAGAACCTACCATGTGGGCATCCTAACTGGACAGCCTTACGACTCGAAGAGCCTTGACTAATTTTTACATGAAGCATAATATGTCAATAATATGATATGCTCATATTTACCGAATTAGTGCTGCAATCATGTGCTTCTGCATGCTTTAAGTAACCTTTGCTCATTTCATGCCTTTCCCTTATCACAACACACTTGACAATTCATGCTCAGTGTAACTTTCAGGCTTAAGTTCTTACGAATGTTGGCCTTATCTCTCTCTATAACAAATTGTTTCCGCTCGATAGCTAGAACTGTAGAAGACAAATATCTAGTGCTTTGTTGAGTTTTGGATAACATGTTTCTTAATATTGACTGAATCTACATGTCAGTTAACATCATATCAAGTTCAGGAAAGAATTACCATGTGGCTGTGAGCAGAGGTACTGGTTGTGAATACTTTTATCACTAATCAACACAACAGAGTGTATTTGTAAAGTGATAATTACCATGTGGCTGTGAGCAGAGGGTACTGGTTGTGAATATTTTTATCACTAATCAACAGAACAGAGTGTATTTGTAAAGTGATAATTACCATGAGTAAATAGGCCATGGAAGGATGTTGATGTTCCCTGATACAAGATCCTTCTAGAGAAATGGTAACGCATGCTATTTTTTGTATAATTTACATCTAGAAAATAATTATTTTCTGAAAGTTAAGACATCTTTATTAGTTTGGTATGAATCAAACTGGAACCTGACCGCTCATCTAATTTACGTTCACTTGTTGCACTATTTAACAAAATCATGCTTTGATTCTGAATCGTTTGTGCAGGAACACAAAAAGATGCGATACAAAGCTGACTACATGAAGAACCTTGTGTAGATGATGCTAAGAGGGAGACCAGGAAATACAAATAGGTCGTGGAACCAGAAGGAAGACTCAGTGATGATTTCTCTTGCAAAACTGGCAGAAGTCTACTGAAACATTCTACTCACTGTGAAGCTGATTCTACAACACTGAAGCTCTCTGTGTTGCTTCACATCGTCACAGAGTATGCATGTATGGAAACAGAAGCAAGTGAAACCTCAGAGACTACAGGGAGCCATTGCTTACCTCTCCATCTGCGGCCTCTCGTGCTTCCTCTTCTGTCGCCATTGCTCCAGATCAGGATGGGAAGAAGAAGAGAAAAAAGTGGAAAAAAAGGAAAGAAAGAAAGAAAGAATGGGAGGGAGCGAGAGAGGCTGGCTGCATATAAGTCTTGAAAAGCTGGTGGGCTTTATACCGACCTTTCCTCTGTCAGACGTGTTTTCTATTGCTGAGCAGCGGTTAGGAAAGCAAGTGACAGACTGACAGTGCTCCTTGACAGTGAGTCGGCACTCGCTTAATCAGCCCAGATCCTGATTAAGCCGAGTGATTACCCCTGAAATGGCAGATCAGTGAACGTGGGAGCTCGGCCATTAGGCGCCAAGATGCCAACTGGTGCTTGAGCCACATGGTGGTGGTAGCTGGACTAGTGTGCTTACAGTCTTGCATCCCTGGACCCATGCACAGAACCTTTTCCCTCTGAGAAATTATTGGATCCATAATTTGGTGATCGATCGGGATTATCGGTCTTGGATCCTATCTCTCAATTCTTTTTTGCCCCTGGAAGTGCAGCTCGAAATAAGAGTCTCATTTCTGGTGTGAGAATACCGTTATCTACTGCTAATTTTTTTTCTTTTGTCTGGTAGTATTATTTACATATAACATTACATGATTGCCTTTCTGATGTCCCTTCAGGTGCAAATCATCCCCTCCTACCGGTTAGGCACACTGGATCTTTTGTCACACTCAGCTTTGGGTGCAAATGGCTAAAGGTTGCCGCGAAAGGCTGTGTTCTGCTTACCTCATAACGCACCGGGGATTCAAGCTAATGACGGATTAGGCCGATTTTTGTCTGCGGAATATCGAAAGCTCCGCTGGATCGGATCAAGCGAGAAGCATGACAGGATGAAAGCAAAACTTCACCTATGCTACAGTGGGGGTATGATGTACTTCCAGTGAAACACTTCCTGAGAAAACAAGGCTATGGTAGTTCAAGTGTCATTATTCTTCCCGCACTCTTTTTTGCACTTGAATCTCAAACGCAGTGACCATTTTGATCTAAGAATTGTGGAAGCCTCATCGCCTGCTAAAATTACGACCGATTTCTGACGACCGCAGAACCACAACCACAAGGTGCAAATAGAGAATGGGGAGGTGGCACAGCCCTGAATATTGAATCCGGTCAAGTGGCTGCTGATGACAGCGATCTGCAGCGAAAGAATTCCACATGATCGATCAGCTGCTTTAGAGAAGGAAAACACCAAGTTGGCCAGACCCAAAGCGCCATGCTGGACCCCCAGCCGTGCTGCCCAAATTCCTCTTGCAGAAAAGAAACGCACCGACCGGACCGTCATCCTCGACGCTTTAAGAAATTATTAACCAAGACCGTTCATTACGAAACATTGGGGCAGGAAATGGTCGAGGGCATTCGTGGATTATCCTAACAATGCCGCGGCACCGAAAGAGAGAAGTTGATGTGTGCTGGAGCCGTAGGAGGATGACATGGACGGTTTGAGAGAAACTTATCGCCGGAGCCTCTCTAGCCGCCGCCCCTGCCACTGCACCTGTCGGGTCCGAGTCAGCATCGCACGTAGATGCCGCCTAACGCTCCGGGGAGAAAAAAAAGAAGATCAGAAGTTGATGTTTTGTTTGCTGGCACTGCTTGCTTTTCCTCGCTGGAATATAGTTAAGCAGCCGCCACTTTGGTGGTCCTAATGTCCTATCCAACAGGCTAATAAACCTTGGTCAAAAAGTGTTTTAATCTCTTAAATTTTTGAACGCATATATGGAGTAACTAAGACTGATAAATCAAATATGCTAATCTCTGTACACGATGAAAAATAACAGTAATCGAAGGTCGAATAAGAGAAGAAACAATTAGTTTAGCTTGTGAGATCGGAGAAGAGGAGGTGACAGTTTTGGCATGCACCGGCCGTGCAGAAAGCCGTCTTGTCATGTTGTGCCGCCACACCTAAAAGATGTGATCGCATCGTCACATCATCTTGTCATGTGTGAATATGAACCATCAACTCATCCGGGCAATTTCCGCCTGGCGGGGAATATCTGATAGCCATGTATAGGACAAACAATTTTTCGCAGAGGATTAGCTATAGGCTGGACAAAGTGCACTAAAAGCGGTATAGATTAGTCTAGAGAGAGAAGCAAGGCAGGTGCAGCTCTGTGTTTGTTTCCTAGAGAGTGATTGAACGTTGCTCTGTATGGAATAATCAGCTTATTGACTCTCTTTTCCGGCTTCCCATGGCTACAACCATCAAGAACACACTAATCATCTACTCCCAAGATGAAGACATTCTCTGTTGGAGGCTAACACCCACGGGTAAATGTAATACTAAAAGTGCATATTGTGCTTGTCTTCAAAATTTACAGAGAAAATGACACAAAACCACCACATTTGCGGGTGAGTTCTAACATAACCACCACATTTGAGTTTTTGGACACATAAATACCACTATTGGGGCTAGTGTGTGACGCTGAGCACTGATTTCACGTGGTTAGCCTTCTAACCATTTTTTTCTGTCAGGTGAGACCCACTTGTCGGGTATACGTGGCAAAAAAAAAAGGAAAAGAGAAAAGAAAACAAAATAGATAAAGTCAACGCCGCCACGTCCCCCCGCGTTGTGATCTCCCTGGACAGCGCTCGACCTTCCCGCCACCGCCTCCCTACCCGCATGTGCGCCGCCCACCTGCCGCCGCCTCCCTGCCCGCACGGCGCAGGCGCGGCGCGGCCGCCGGCCACGACCACCTCGTCTCCTACCTACAGCCCCTGGCCTACCTCGCGGTGGCACCACGCCCCCACCTACCTCGCCGGCGGCGCTCCGCCCCCAACTACCTTGCCGGAGCCTCCGTCCCGCGCCTTCCGCGCCAGCGCCGCTCTCCCCCACCAACCGAACCGCGCGCCGCCCTCCCACGCCTTCCGCGCCGGCGCAGCCCTCCACAATCTACCGCGCGCGCCGCCGCCTTCCGTGTTGGCGCATCCACCACCTACCGCACCGCTCGCCGCCCAATCCCACCTTCCGCGGCGGGGCCGTCCACCACCTACAGCCTCTGTGCACGGCGGCGAGTGGGGTTGCGGCGGTGCGGAGGGAGGCGCTGGCCGCGCCCGTGCTCGTTCGGGCCGTGAAGGTGATGGCCACGCGCGGGCGAGCGCGTCGTCCGCGAGGAGGCGGGCAGGCGCGGCATCGCGAGGAGGCGGGCGTCAGCGGCTGTGCACGGCGGGCGTCGGCGGCGAGGAGGACGCGTCCCCGCCGGCGGAGGTGGTGAAGACGGCGGTGGGCGCGATGCAGGCGGAGTGCAGCGCGCGGGCGGCGCAAGGGCGCCCAGCTGCAGCCGCGGCGCTCACGGCAGCCGGTCGGGGCGGCCGGCGGCGGCCAGGGAGGCCGGCAGAGAGGAGGCGGGCCGACATGGTAAAAGAATTTTTTAGCCTGCAGAGAAGAAAAAAAAGAAAAGAAATGACAAAAAGAATAGATAGTGTTGACCTTCCTTTTTTTGCCACATATACCCGACAAGTGGGTCCCACCCGACAGAAAAAATGGTTAGAACGCTAACCACGTGAAATCAGTGCTCAGCGTCACACACTAGCCCCAATAGTGGTATTTATTTGTCCAAAAACTCAAATGTGGTGGTTATGTTAGAACTCACCCGCAAATGTGGTGGTTTTTTGTCATTTTCTCAAATTTACAGGAACATGGAGAACCAACGCCGAGACAAGTACATCCAGACACCATCCAATTGCTGAGGAAAATTTGGCAAAACAAACAGGTGACACCAAGAGTTCAAGCTTTCGGATGGAGGTTACTTAGGAAAGCAATGCCCACAGGTGCTCGAGCAGGGAAGTTTTCTAAACACATCAGTAAGTTTTGCTCCAGATGTGGTATGGAGGAGGATGAAATTCATCTGTTTTTCACTTGCAACTTTGCAAGAGCAGCTTGGTTTAGGGAGCCCTGGTACATTAGAACTGACATTCTTATTTTAGATAGCAGCTCTCTCACTCAATTACTTTTGAAGCTTCTAAGCATGAACCACCCTCACGCCACGTTGCCAAACATTTTAACCTTTATGTGGTGCATTTGGAAATCTCGAAACGACAATTTGTTTAATAGGAAACAGGGACACCCGAGTCAAGTTCATCGAATGGCGAATGCAATCAAGCAAAACCTGGAGATGGTGGATGTTCTGCAAGCCTCAACTAACCAAACAAAACAAAAAATATGCTGAATTCCTCTATGCAGGGACATCACCAATACAGAACAAATGGGCTGGATATTCAGATGGACCATCACGTGGAGGCCCTAGCCTTCAAACAAGGATCAACAATAAAATCAGATCTTGCAATTGAAGGATCAAAGATATTTTCTGATGCAGCATGGAAAACTAGTAAAGCTCCAGGTGCAGATGGGAGGGCCAAAACAGGTCTTGGAGTTTTCTATCAGCTACAAAAGGAACATAGCAGCAGCATTGTCTTAATTCAGGCATCCTCTGAAGTGGTGCGGTCGCCGTTGCAGGCTGAAGCTCTGGCCCTCCTCCTTGCAGCAACTTTGGCCAACCTACTTCACCTTCAACATGTCACATTTCTTACAGACAACTTGACTCTTGCTAGAGCTGCGACAACATTCAGGACTACAGATCAGCAGGTGCCCAGACAACATATTGCTCATTATAAGCACGTCTCGATGGAGCTGGAACCAAAGATTTATCATATTAAAAGGGACCTGAATGATGTTGCACATAACTGCGCGCATCAGGCTCTAAGACAATCAAAGTCTGGGCCTACTTTTAGTTGTTCTAATTCAGCTCATGCACATGGCAATTGCCCCATAGCTTTAGCTCTTCAAAACCTGAACTTACATGGCATTGTACTGCATGATGTAAACTGCTCATGAGCTGAATAAAATTGACGCCTCTGGCGTCTCCCTCTGTTCCAAAAAAAACGTTGCTCCTGCCGTATGCGCATTGAACTTTGGGAGATGCATTGACTTTTTGTTTTCAGGAAAACGCAAAAATCTTTGATAAGATTGGTCATAGTGGGAAGCAACATAGAGTAGTATCATGCATATGATACTAGTCTATGTTACTAACACTATAGTGAGTGGTAACATATATGTAGTATCATGTAGTATTGTATTTATTAGGTTTGTAGACTCATTTTGTATTGGAATGCGTTATGTTACGATATCTACCTATGATACCACTATAACCTCTCTCTTCATTAATTGCAGTGCCACGTCAGCTTTTGTATGCATGGAATGCATGATACCACCTATGATATTCCCACTATAGGTAGTCTGAGGGCACCTCCAACGGGCTGGCGCAAACGGACCAGCCCAGTCCGTTTTTGTCCGAACGGACACGAGAGGTGCTCCAACGGGCTGGCGCAAAGGGACATGTGTTCGCGCGGACAGCCTCTCGGTTCTCCCTTTGTCCTCCCTTGTCTGCGTCTGGCCCACTGGCCAGCCACATAACCTCATTCTCCCCTCCCCACCCAAACCCTTGCCTTCCCAAACGCCTCCCACAGCCGCCGCCGCCCTCGCCGCCGACCCAGATGGAGGACCAAGGCAATCCCGCCGCCGCCCTTTTGAAGCCGAAGAGGGAGCGGAAGCTGGAGTCGGGCAAGAGACAATTCGGAGGGAGAGGACTCGGGAGCGCGCGGCCGAGGCGAAGGCCGCCAAGGAAGCGGCCGAGGAGAAGGAGAGGCTCGCCGCCATCTAGGCCCAAGCCAACGCAGACCTCATCGTCACCCAGGCCGTCGCCCGAGCTGTGCTTCTCCTCAAGGGGGATGTTTTTGAAGGTGCATTTGGCGCGGCCGCCGGCCTCGCCCCCACTGTGGTCGCCTCGGCGGGGAGCTCGGTCTCCTCCGCCAAAGGGAAGCCGCCAAGGTCCTCGTCGCCTGGCCTCTCGACGCCCTCGCTGACCGCCGTCCATCCCACACCGTCGCGGCTGGGGTCACGTGAGGCGTCGCCGGAGATTACTTTGGTCCCTGTGGCGCCGAGACCCATAGACCTCAACTTGACGCCGAGTGCCGGCGACGGGCGGGTGCGTGGCAAGGCGAAGTCCGTGTCGGGCTCGGTGAGCATGCCCGATCCCCGTGCACTCCAGTTCGATGACATGCCGCCCACGACGCCGACCAACCCGGCCTACTTTGACACCGACACCGAATATGTCATGCAGGATATGATTTGCGGGGTCGGTGTGTTCGACCCTGTCGACGCCGAGACACAAGACCCGACGGCGGCCATGTTCGACCCTGCCAACGCCGAGACGCAAGACCCCACCGCGACCATGCCCGAGGCTGAGACGGTAGGGGAGACAGAGGCCGATGCGATCGACATTGATGATGAGCCACTCGATGTCGACGAGGAGCACGCCCGAATCACAGTGAGCCTCCGAAGGAAGAACCAACGAACGGCGTCGTACACGGACAAGGAGGACCAAGTTCTTTGTGAAGCTTGGATGACATGTGGGCAAAACACAATATGTGGTGCTCCACCAAGCTTGATGTGAAGCGTGAGGCGGCGGCGGCACAATAGGAGGAGACTTTGAAGTCATTGATCGCCGGCAAGGAAGAGTCCACCGCCGCAAGGTATGTGGAGAAACGCAAGGACAAGGGGGAAGCAATGGCATGCTACTTGGAGATGCAGAAGAAGAAGCTCGAGATCGAGCAAGAGAGGACAAGGCCGAGGAGAACCGCGTCAAGCTCGCGCTACTAGCCGAGGAGAACCGGATCATGATGGCCGACTTGACCATCATGGACCCGGAGCAAAGAGTTTGGATCCTCAAGAAGCAAAAGATGGTCCGTGAGCGCGAGGATGCGTGATGTCCTCTCTTCTATTTATCATGTTATTTGAATTAATTTGTATTTTGAACTACATGTCGTTTTGAACATTTGCATGTCTTGGTTGAACTACGTGTCATTTGGATCATTTCTCATGTTAATTTTCATGCATTTTATTATTATTGTTGTCACAAAAATAGACAAATATGGGCAACCATATTTTTTTATCACAAAGGGACCATTTTTTGCGCCGGCCTGTTGGGGGCACCCCAACCCCAAACGGACAGAGGCCCAAAATGTGTCCGCAGTCCGCCCCCAAAGGACCAAATCGGACACATTTTGGTGTTCGTTTGCGCCAGCCCGTTGGAGGTGCCCTAAGAGTTTTGTACATGCCCAAGATAGGACAACACCCAAGATTACAACACGGCTGCCCTAATTTAGCACTACTCAAGAGCCAATCCCAGGCCTAATGTCCTGATAGTGGATACAACCGGTAAACGTCTGGTTGCGTGGCATCAAATTGCTGCTGCTTCCAGTTCCACCAAGATGTGAGCATAACTAGTGGTGAGGTGTCTTTCCGTGCGGATTTGGAGACGAAGCAAGCATCCCTAGCGTCGAGAGGTGTAGTGGTGGATCCGGATCCATAAGAGTACCTCGTACCACATGATACACGAGCAGATTGATCTCGTGAGGAGGGGATCCGTAGTATCCTCGGTCTGGTCGCAAAGAACACAACGAGAAGCATGTTGGAGGCCTCCTAGCAAGTCAATCTGCCGTCTAGCACATGTGTTGTCACGCAAGCTAGAAAAAGAACTTCGCCTGAGGAGGTGCCTGCCCAAGTGTTCCAGTTCAGCTTCCAAGTACTTGATGTTACCGATCCTTCACAAATGACCATGTAGCAAGACTTAGAAGAGTATCAGGTGTCCAACTCCAGGTGAGGGCATTTGACACCACACTGAGGTGCACGTCCCCAACCTTCCTCTAGAGAATGATGCGGGTTAGGTCCCGATCTTTACGGATTGGGGGTGGATTTGGCGAAGAACACGAAGAACACAAAAGGGGAAAAGTCTCAAATCAAGATAACTAGCAAAGCAACACGGACAAAATAAACCGGTAACCAATCCCCAAGGGTAGCCCCTGATTCTCAATCTCCAAGCAACCTTACTCTTAAGATTGTTTCTCTTATCGGTCAATCCAACCGATCCAATCTAGTCACCCCAAGAGGAAAGATTGGCTAGTAGTCTCAACTACAAGAAGAAGGTCTTGAATCCACTAGAGGGATCTTCTCCACGAGGGGAGGCAATCTCCAAGCAACCTTACTCTTAAGATTTTTTCTCTTATCGGTCAATCCAACCGATCCAATCTAGTCACCCCAAGAGGAAAGATTGGCTAGTAGTCTCAACTACAAGAAGAAGGTCCACTAGAGGAATCTTCTCCACGAGGGGAGGCAATCTCCAAGCAACCTTACTCTTAAGATTGTTTCTCTTATCGGTCAATCCAACCGAGCCAATCTAGTCACCCCAAGAGGAAAGATTGGCTAGTAGTCTCAACTACAAGAAGAAGGTCTTGAATTTACTAGAGGGATCTTCTCCACGAGGTGAGGTCTTGATTCATCTCCACAAGGGGAGGCCTTGATTCATCTCCAAAGAGGCAACACCATCAAGGGTGGAAAAGGAGCAAAGCTCAACTCAAGTCTAATCTTAGTCTAACCCTAGATCTGAGGTAGGAGGCGTCTATTTATAGTCTAGGACGAAGGGGTAGGTGAGAGGATAAGGTTACATGACTCAAAGAGTCAAAACAGCACGCAGGCCGTCGGACGGCCGGCCTGGCCGAGCTGGGGGCCAGCCTCGGTCATGGGAAGGCCGGCTGCTTCTGGTACTCGGCCGGTCTGGCCGGGTTAGGGCCGGCCTCGGGTGTCGAGGAGGCCAGCGGCTTCGGGTGCTTGGCCGTCCTTGCCGGGCTAGGGCCGGCCTCGAGGGTCGAGGAGGCCGGCGTCTTCTGGTGCTTGGCCGGCCTAGGCCGGGCTGGGCTGGCCTCGGGAGTCGAGGAGGCCGGCTGCGTCAGGTGCATGGCCTGCTAGGCCGGGCTGCCTGGCTCCTCCTTCATCTTCATCTTCTTGACCATCTTCATCTTGACTAGTCTCTTGGCCATCTTGATCAAAGCTTCCTCGGAGGTCTTCAAGACCGTCTTAACTGAGCACACACAATGTATCAGAATGAAGTAGCAAACCATTTAAGGGAGTGTCAATATCACACATAGATAGGAGCGAATGCACCTTATCATGGAGAGATTTAACTCTACCTCTAGTCATTGGGCCACTCGGCGTGTCATGTGTAGGACACACCACATCAGAGAACGATCATATTGCTCCATGGCAAGTGGGCTCAATGCACCACAATATTAGTGATCCAACGTCATTCATGGATGGCCTCGCGGATGGTCCGGGTTTTTTATGCCCTCAAGTATAGGGAATCGTTTCAGTTTTTGATGGAAAGTAATTTACCTCAATTTCTTCAATTTCTAGTTCGACACGATAGGAGCACGAGAGTACCAACAAAACTTTAGCAATTGAGACGCCACTCTCAACCACACATGCGTATCAATAATCACGGAAAGAATGTGGGGAAACACATCTATAGTATCAAACCAGTAATGTAAAGTAAAAGACATCAGCAGATTTCCAGTTGTTCACCCAAAAGATTATTGTTGTGAACTTTTAGTGGGTAAAAGCGTAGGTATGGGGTGATCAGCCGGAGTTCCATGGATGAGATCATTTATGTAATAATAATAATATAAATTCCATGTTGTTTGGCTCTAGTTCTATTGAATGTAGGCATGTGTTTCCTATGTAGTTGTGTGTGCTTATGTTAGAACTTGCACAACATTTATTGTCCTACTCTCCCATTTCACATGGGCCCTGAAAGGAACTTAGAGTAATTAAGGATGATATTTTTCAATCACCAGGATCAACGCATTGTCAGGGCACATGTCAACACTATAGAAGGCAATACACTATGTAGATAAATACCAAATTCATATATATGATGGGCAAGTATAAGTTCGGTACTGAAATGGTGTTGCCTGGACCATAGTAAAAGGCATTACACATAGAAACGTGCATTAATGTTCATACATGAACATCTCCAAGAAAAATACCTCAAATCCTAATGGATATGCATTATTATGTGATCAATCTCACCAAATACTCATCCACCCCATATGCCTACGAAGAACTACTCACACATGGAGATGAAGCATGATGACATGGTGACGGAGATTGGCTTGCCAACAATGGTGGTGAAGACGACATCTAAATCACCTCTCTGGCTTGGAGGGAGAGATCAATCTGCCCTTGAAAACCTTGTTTCCGATGCTGGAGGCACTATATTTTGCGAAAGACTGTGTAATAGGATGATTTTTTTCATATATGTAGGGACGATGTGCGAAAGGAGGAGACGAGGCGAGCTACGAGGGCTCGGGGGAAGGGGGTGGGGGAGGGGGGTGTTTACGCACCTTTGTGATTTTATTAAGCAAAGTTAGCCAGCTCATTGGTTTGGTGCTGTCGAGCAAGGTACATGGTCATGGATTATACCCACACTGAATCATGTTGGTACTTTGGTTTCTCGGGCTAGAAAGGCTTATGTTGTCAACTGAAGAGATGAACAATAATAATAATCTATTTTTCCATGATGAGGTTCACAATTTGAATGTCCGAAATAATAGCAACATTAACCATGCCATTTCAAAAGCATAATAGATTTTTCATTGAGTATGTGCCACGCTTTCATTCAACATAACGGGATGCGAAGAAATTTATTTTGGGTGGCTAGACTTCCGATAAAAAGGCTAAATATCATTTGAAAATTGTATCAAATTTAAACTTCATATAACAAAGTAGAACATAAATGAAACAGAGTTCTTCTACTATTGCTCTAGCCATGGGGAGATGAAACCCTACAATCACAATATATTATTAACTCCCATACATCAATAGAGCAAAGGAATCATACCAATATTTTCTGAGCTTGTGTGCCTTTATTTTTCATCATTGTTGTTCTTCTTCTCACCGACTACATCACATACTAATGCACATTTGTAGAGAAAACAAAATACATAAAAAGTATTTCTGTGGTTTTCTAATATACAGTTCAAATGACGAAAGAAAGAGACTTCAAATAGGAAGCATAAGCATATTTTTGGTTTTCTTTTACTACATGAAATGGAAGAAAGAAAGAAAACAATTAGAACTATATTTCCGTAATTTTTTGGATTAATAGAAATAGGCAACGGAGATGACACAAACAACCGAAGAAGAAGGACAAAAGTTCTTGAAGTTTTCTCAAATAGGAAGAAGCAAACAGAGAGAAATAAAGGAAGAAAACAAAAATCCAACATTTATGAACAGTGGAGAGGCAAAACTGTACAATGAAGTGAAAGAGATACATACTCCACCAAGCTTGGAGTTCATCCTAGTGGGTGACGTTCTACTAATGACCCTCCCTCTTGGTGATTCCCCATCTAGTTTGGAGGGTCTATGTCCGTCTTTGTTGCCTCCCACTTCCCACTGTCTGTGTCGATGTACTCGGATTGAGGGAGATAAGTGTACACAAAACTCCTCCGGTTGCTGATAAACCTGTAGAGACAAACAAAAGAATCCATAATCCCCATATGAATTAGGGTGTTAATGTCAAGTTTTGGTGTTACTTTATCGCGATCAGTGAGCTCATCCACTTTAAAGTGATAGTCCCTCTCCGATGCTTTAGCACAATGTGTGGCAATGATACCATATAAACAGGGGTACCGATGAACACTAGAGAGATATAGTCCTAGAAAGCATATGACCAAATTGTATTCAGGTTTTGTTTTCATTTAAGCAAATGTATGACAGGACCAGCACATGCACTTGGGTTATCTCTAGCAAGAAATCACCTAGTTAAAATGCAGCAAAGTATTTTATACTAGGGTGTTTAATACAATTTGGTTTCCCCTATTAAGTTTATCCCTATTATCAACACTAATGCTCCTACTGAAATGATCAAGTGATTTATCTTCACTAGGTTTCAGTTGTTCATGTTTCTCTCCATGAGGGAGCGAATAAGCATGACGAAATCATCCAAAGACATGCGAAGAGCTCTACCAAACAAGTTAAGACTAACATTTTGTACTTTAACTCTAAAGTCAAAATAAAGAAAGAAATTCCTTACTAATGCCTTCATATGTAGCATCTTCCAAAGCAGCAAAACTATTAAACATGTGGTTTAGCAAAACACACTGTAGTCATCCTCGATATGTAACCCACTTAAAGCAATAGGATCTTGCCACTTTGTGTTCTGAATAGGGAAGTCTTCATTATTGTACTCCGTCCGGTCATTCTAAATTTAAAGATTGAGCTGGGGTTCCACACAAATTAGGGATTTTTTCCAAAAAAAATCTTGCCAGGCTTGGTAGAAGGAGGAGACGGTGGCCACTTGCTGATGACTCCCAAGTGCAGGAGATCAATTGTAGTACCTTTCAATTAGAAAAGGTTGTCGAACCCACGAGGAGCTGAAGGTATTGGTTAGTAAGATTGATAAATAAAACAATAAAAGATGCAAGTGTTTTTGGTATTTTTGGTTGTATAGTTGCAATGCAGAAAATAAACAGTAGCAAGTCAAAGCTCTCAAAGAGAGAAAGCCCAATCCTCTTATGTGCAAGAGGACAAACTCAAGTGATGTGTAACTTATATGTGGAAAACGTCCCCGAGGGCAGCATGGATATTGCTAGGCATAGAGATTTATTAAACAACACGTTGAATATCTTGTCAAGTTTTAATCTTCTTTGGACGAAGCCATTATTAGGTATAGCTAAATAAATAAACTACAACCCCTTATGGTGGATCATGTGGCCAAGTAAATGACTGCACAAGAATTATTAAGACATAAAGTCCCACCATAGCATTACACTCTAAGGTCCCCACCCTCATAATATAACTTCATGATTCGGTCCCAGGTTTACATGTCCTCCCAAGTCTCCCTCAATTCATTATACTACGGTGTTCTCCTATGAGCCCATATAGGTGAAGTGTTGTGCAGTCGACGTTCGCACAACACCATCATAGAATCACATAAAAGATAAACTCTTGACAAAATACCAACACATGTTATATATAAATCATTGCCAATTCATCCTATGCCCTCAGGAACATATGGGAACTACTCACAACGTGCAAACATGATAATATTCAGTGGCATAAGTGGTACAACACAATCTGAAAATATAACTTCACCACCAAATAATGACAAGTACTCAATCACTAACATGAATAGTAGCACAAGACAAGTATCTAGGGTATAGCAACTCTCAAACTACGAGGGGAACGGAGTGGATCACGGAGATGATGATGGAGATGGTACTGGTCTTGGTGATGGTGATGGTGTAGAGGCCTCCTCCCACGCCAAGGAGGAGAGGTAATGACGATGACGATGATTTTCCCCTTCTCCGGAGCTCCGGAGCAGCAGGATCTGATCCCCCTCGGAAGGAATCAGGAGTTTCGCCGCCACCGCGGCCTCGGATGGATTTGAAAAAATTAGGGCGTAACTTTTCGGGGAGGACGAAGTCGTCGATAAAAAGCCCCAGGCGAGGAGGTGCCCGAGGCCCCACTTGGTGGGTCCCACGCGGCCAGGTACTTGGGCCGCGTGGGCCCACCCCTTTTGGGCCTCGTGGCTCTCCTCTCTTCGGTCTTCTTCCCTCCGCCTTTCTCTCGACGAAAAACCAGCTGTGTATTTTCCCTTTTATTATTTGGGTTCCTGTAGCTCCTGAAACATTAAAAACAAGAAAAAGGAGGTTTTCTGCCTCCCAGAAATTAAATACCAAAAATAGAGACTTTGTATGAAAGTCCCATAAATCATCTAAAACATGCAAAAACAATGATATAACAATGCAAATAACATTCTAATATGATACTAAAAGTTGTATAAATGATGATATAAAATGCACGTATCACTTGCCCCACCTTTGGAGCCCCTTGTGAGCCCCACAAGGGTAGGTGGTGCGTCCAAGAGGGGCAAGTGCTTCATGCTTCATCTCTCGCCCCCGTTGGGTTTCCTGGCCCCCCTTTTGGCCAATTGCCCTTTATTTTGATAAATATTGACGAGATAATTTTTACAAAAAATAAAATCTGAGATATTCAGAATTCAAAAACAACAATTTTGCATGTCCAGATAATGATAACTACTTATTTTATTGAATTAAAAATATATTAAACATAAAAGAAGTATAGATATAGGTAAATTTCATCATCTTCCTTTTTTTATCAAATTACTAATGAGGTTGATCAAGTCTCGTTAGTACTTTGACAAGAAGTGAAGGATGATTTCATCTACTATTTCTACAAAATTTAAACCTACAAATCAAACCACCACTATAGAGAAAACTCCATTATATTTAGCTCCAAAATTTAACTAGGCCCTCGGATGGGCCGGCCCATACAGCGCATAGATGTGCCGCATGCTGTAGCGCTAAAAAAAACATGAGTTGGACGGCAAATGGCATGAATGTAATCTAAATAATACTCCCTCCGTTTCTTGAAGTAAGTTGTATAGTTTTTTGAAGAAAAAATCATAATGTAATGTGTATTTGCTATTTATGGATAATTTGACCTATAAAAAATGAGATCTAGTCTCAAAAGAGGGATTTAACGGATTGTATTCATTTTGCGGCTATTAAGAGCTCATCTCTCACGATTTTTTTCAGAAAAAAATGAGTCCACTGTATACAAAATACTCTGTCTTAATATTCGTGTAAAAAACTATACAACTTACATCAAGGAACGGAGGGAGTATATATATTCTTTGATAAAAGCAGGCTACCTGGTGCTGGTGGGCACGTGGACAGCTCGGCTGCAAAACCTTTTACCAGGGGTCTCTCGTCTCGTGGTTGAGCTGTCGCTGGCCATGACGCGAAATTTCACCACCGGTGCGATTAGGTGTCTGAAACGTTTTAAATCAATATTTGAACACCGATTGTGATTTGACATTTTATATCATATATCAGAGCATATATTTGCAAAAGCCAAATAGACCTGTCGGTCGACATTCATGCATGCATATGCACCTGATCGATCGATCGGGAGTATGCATGCATCCATGCGACATCATCATTAACTGAAGAGGTGACTCTGAACAGATCAAAGTGCTGTCAGCACCAAATTGATGGGTGTTTTAACGTGCTCAGTGGGCCTTCCTGTCCTTGATATGGGCCGTCATGCCATTAGTACCAGACATTGCAACATTACAATTCAAGTGTGCAGGGAATTGTTCTAAAAAAAGTGTGCAGGGAATTAGCCCTCAAAAAAAGTTTGCAGGGAATTTAGCATATTAATTTTGCATTCTTCCTAAACTCACAAGATGTTACCAAATATTATTGCAGTTTCCAAAATACATGACGTTTTAGACATGCATACCTAATGAGATATGGTTACTTTAAGTTTGTATAGGAATATGTTAGCTAGTAAATAAATTTAAATCAGAATTAAGATCTATTTACACAAGATATATAATGAGATATGGTTACTTTAGTTTGACCTATCCCATAGTTTTTCATGCATTGGTAGTCAAAGTTAGAGATTCGACTGCACACTCTCTAGTCCGTGCCATCTAATTCGTAGCCGAGTTAATCGGTAACCGCTCATTTGGTTTTATTCGACACAAATATGTTTAATTTCTTTCGGCTAATGTCAATCAAAAGAACTATCAATGTTCTAGTTTTTTCATGTAGATTTTTTTAGCATGCCTCGGCACATCAGTTGAGTGGGAGCACACTCTTCTATAAAGTTGCATCGTTTGAATATTTTTCTTTCAAAATATGTACAAATACTAAGTGAGTTTAATTGAGTCAGGGCCTAGGCCCCCACACGGATGTACTTGGGTCCGCCTCTTTCGGCCGTGGCCTGCCATTGCCCCTACTCATAGCTTCTAAACCTCCATCCATCGAAGCCTGGGACCATTAGATCCAATGCCTCCACACCTCCGCGTCACCGGACAGCCCTTTGACCATTGGCACTACATATGCTTTGCTCGGCAACACCCTGCGGTGGTGTCGATGAGAGAGGGGGAGGTCCGCAAAGCTAGGCTCCAACGAGCTGGATAGGAGCATAGGAGCTTCACATTGCTGTCAGGTTTGTATAGTTTCAAATGTTTGATTGCACTCTCTAGCCTCTAGGACTTAGTGGTAATTTTTTGTCTCTACTAGAGGCTGTGTGTTTTTGGGAAATGCAACTCCGCCCGTAGGTTGGCCCCCCCGGTCTATCCATGCCGTCCATTGCTGTGAGATCGCACGGCTGCCAAAGTTTCACACGCATTTGCAGTTTAGTACCCATAGAAATCGTAAATCACCCCGCAGTCTGCAGTCACCGTGCTGTCGTTGTCCTCTGTCCTCTCCCCACCCGATCTAGATCGAGACCCTCTCCAGTCTCCTCTCTCTCCGGCCGTCCCTCCTCCTCCTCCAGCTCCCCCGCTTCGATCACCGCGCTCCACCACATCCCTTCCTCTGTTCCTCCTCGATTCCAAGCGCTTCTCCATCCTCAAGCCAACATGAACAGACCGGCCGAGAAAGACGCCGCCGGCGACGTCCCCGCCGCCACGGTGGTGGTGGTGGAGCGCGTGGTGACGGTGGAGTACATGGGGCAGTCCATGTCGCGGAACCTCCTCGGCAAGTTCGCCGACTCCTCCGCCTTCGACTTCGACTACTCCCAGAGCAGCATCTGGTCCCCGGTCAACAAGATCCCCAGCGCGTCGCCGGCCTCCGGCGGCTCTGGCTCCAGGGACTTCCTCATCGCCAAGCTGAAGCGCCGGGCGAGGGCCGACAGAAGGATGAAGGCCAAGGACGCCCTTGCCGGCGGAGGATGCGGCAGGTCGAGGTGGCGCCGCCGCCGTCTGCGGCGGGACGGGTCCTTCCTCGACCTCCACGAGACGGGCATGCCGAAGCTGGATCTCTCGCCGCCGATGGCCTCGCCTTCCCCGCCAAGGTAGTTAATTTCCTGCACATGAACCGCTCCAAAGCTTAAGAAACTTGAGCTCTCTGAATGTGCGTCAGCGTTAACGAGGTTTCTGTTGGTTTGGTTGTGTCCAGGAAGGGTGGAGGAGGGTCCTCAAGGCGGCCATCAGGAAGTTCAAGGCACGGCAGCGCCGCTCCCGGCCGGCTCCCCTGCTCCATATGATGCTTCCAATGGTCTGATCGACCGATCGATCGTGCCCACGCCTGAGACTTTCATCTTCTTGATTGCTTATTTAGTTCGACACGCGTGTGCTGTACAAGAAGCAGTTCGTGAGATCGAATGTAGCTTTGTATTTTTGTAGAACTTATGTGTCATCTGTACTGTAATGCTCCAACTCGAGAGCACCGAGTTTGATGGTACTCTATCAAACTGTACCACTTTCCCCTTTGTGTTGTCCCCTGCGAGGCGGTCTCTTGTTGGCTTCAGGTTGCAGCCGATCTGATGTTGTTTCTAATCGAAATCGTAATGAACTGGACAAAATTTAGAATTGGAGAGATCAAATAGTTTCAAAGACTGAACAAAATTATATCACAATAAGATTTCGAACTTGAAGAAAAATAAAGATAAGATTTATTCACAATACATGACAGTCATGTAGTATTGAAGTGAAGGCATTAATACAGATCAAATAGTTTCCAAAGACTCAACTACGAAAGACAAGACGTTTTTTAGTTATTTCGCCTTTGTTCCGAGTTTCTTTTGGCCGCATATGCTAGAGGATAATTTAGAATTGGAGAGATCAAATAGTTTCAAAGACTGAACAAAATTATATCACAATAATTTAGAATTGGAGAGATCAAATAGTTTCAAAGACTGAACAAAATTATATCACAATAAGATTTCGAACTTGAAGAAAAATAAAGAGAAGATTTATTCACAATACATGACAGTCATGTAGTATTGAAGTGAAGGCATTAATACAGATGAAATAGTTTCCAAAGACTCAACTACGAAAGACAAGACGTTTTTTAGTTATTTCGCCTTTGTTCCGAGTTTCTTTTGGCCGCATATTCTAGAGGACACATTCACAAAAATATGAGACCAATGAATTTTTCCTTTCCTTCTAGAGGAAGAAGTCTGATCATATTCTAGAGGACATATTCTAGAGGACACATTCACAAGACTGACAGATGAATTTTTCCTTTGCTTCTTTGCAAATTTTAAGTCTAATCATATTCTAGAGGACACATTCACAAAAATATGCGACAAATGACATGTACAAGAAAAACGTACGCATGTTGAACTTCGATGAAACATACCAAAAAATAAAATCTGAAATCGGGTTACATTCTTGTCATGAATTGTTACATTCGGGTCACTAACAAATTTCTCTCAAATCTAACAATGTAACACTTTACACTTACATTCAAGTCATGAGCAAAATAAGCCTGAACATAAAATAAAAGTCCCTGGCATGAACATGACACAAATTGTAGCCAACAAATACAATGGGTAGCCACAAATTTGTCTTCTATCTCGTACCACATACTTCTCTTTTATTCTCGAGTTGTCCTTAATTAAACTAGATAAAATAGTAGATGGATTGAAATCACAACCAAATGATGAACCGGATGTGAATCTTATAAGAATCATGAATGGATCTTGAACCATAAATGTATAAAGAAAACCATAAGTAAATCATCTAAATATTAACTGATTCACTTAATCCACATATTCTCTTGATCTCGAATCATGAATGGATCCTGAATCATAATGAATGGATTATGCTCTATGTTTCCCCAATTATGCTCTAGGTTGGCCACCCCATATATGGATGGAGGTTTCCCTAATGTGAGTATCTAATATTTTTCATAATGGGAGTATCTAATCCTACAAGCGAAAACACCGCCTCCCGGCCGACCTACCTTTCCCATAATAAAACTAGCATGGGACAGGTAACAAGAAACTTAGCATGGGAGATTAAGGCTCTATTTGGAAATTTTGTTGTCAAAACTAAAACATATCAATACCACACAATCTTTCAGTGTTCCGTTGCAGTACTTCATTTTTTCTCCTTTCTCAGTAAAAAATGACAGGAACACTTTTTCCAATAACTAAAAAGCAATTTTGATGATACCATGGTTTTCAAAACAGAACACCCGAAAGTAAGTTAAATTTTACTCATGAAATGTCAAACAATGTAAAGTTTGATCAAGTAAAAAAACAACAATATAATGCTATATGGACATCATATGGAAATATATTTCAGAATGTATCTATTGATTTGGTATTGTAGGTGTTATTTTCTTAATGTTGGTCAAACATTAAACTAATTGACATCTAAATAAACGTATAAACCTTACTTTTAGAAACAGAAGGAGCACTCCACGCTAACCCCACAAGTTTGATCAAGTACAAGTACAAAAACAAAAATATAATTTTATATGGACATCATATGGAAATATACTTCAGAACGTATCTATTGATTTGGAACTATTGTAGATGTTATTTTCTCAATCTTGGTCAAACTTTACACTGTTTGACTTCTAAATATATAAACACATAAACCTTACTTTTAGAAACAGACGGAGTAATTTTTTTGAAATCATACTACTCCGGGGAAATATAAAAATTGTGCTAACAAAGGCACCATGTGTTTTCTGACCTGGGTCCATATAAATCCTGTAAGGAAAACTTCACGACAAATATAACGATAATTTTTAAAAGTTGGATTTACTTATGGTTTTTGATACATTTCTGATTCATGGTCCATTCATGATTCTTTTATGATTGACATGTGGTCCATCATTGGGTTGTGATGTCGATCCATCTACAATTAATGTAATAATCATGTGAAAAACTATAGTATGAAAGAAAAATTGTTAAAATATGCTGTGAAAAACTCTAATATTATTGCAAGAATTTTTGTATGAAAAACTGTTCAATTTTCTGTATGAAATATCTGTGAAATATTTATGGAAAAACTCTAGTATGAATGAAAAAATGTTAAATATTCTGTGAAAAACACTAATATTATTACAAGATATTTTTATGAAAAAATGTTCAATTTTCTATATGAAATACGTTTGAAATTTATGAAAAAAATCTAGTATGGATGAAAATATCTATATGAAAGATTGAAAATTCTGTGAAAAACTTGTTAAATATTCCATGAATTGAAATATCTGTGAAACAATATAGATGCAATATTGAAAATTCTGACAAAAATGTTGAATTTTCTTGTAAAGAAATTATAGGACAAATAATTATGTGAAACAATCTATACGAATTATTGAAAATTATGTGAAAATTTGTTGAAATTTTCTTGTATAGAAATTATATGACATTGTTTCCGTAAAATATATTTTTGAATATTCTATGGAAAATATCGACACAGAAAAGAAACATGAAAATATCGACAGAGAGGAAGGAAACGTGAACTTGGAAAAAGTTAGAAGGAGGAGGGGCATTGTGCAAAATTGAAAATAACTTGAAGAATCTGGTGGGAGGGGTGCTCTGCAAATTATTCTGCACGAATCTCCAACGATCCTAAAAAAATTTAACGGTAATGATAGGGCTGCTGGTGCGCCCTTCCACATGTCCCAGAGGGCGTTTTTTTTTTGTTTTGCTTTTTTGATTGGGTTTATTTTTTCGGTTTGATTATTGTTAGGTCCCGTGCTTGAGATGGAACTGGTGTCACTCTTGTGTGCTTCTTCTCTGCATATTCGGGCTTTTGTTTTTTTGATTATTGTTTGGTTCTGTGCATGCATCTTCTGTGCATATTCCGAGCTCCCCTGTGTATGAACTTGTGTATGAATATTTGAATGGTGAGGACCAGATGTCAATCTTGGAAAAAACATGTATAGAACTTGCTAATCTGTGGTGAAACTAGATTGAAGCAGTTTTGTCTCTGTTGGAATCTTGCTAACTGTGATCATGTTCAATCTTGGAAAAAACATGTATAGAACTTGCTAATCTGTGGTGAAACTGGATTGAATCAGTTTTCTTCTCTGAAGGAATCTTGCTATCTGTGAATCATGAATGAATGTAATAATCATGTGAAATAATTATTGCATGAATTTTTTTATGAAAAACTGTTCAATTTTCTGTATGAAATATCTATGAAATATTTATGAAAAAAATCTAGTCTGAATGAAAAAATGTTAAATATTCTGTGAAAAACACTAATATTATTACAAGATATATTTATGAAAAAATGTTCAATTTTCTGTATGAAATACGTTTGAAATTTATGAATAAACTCTAGTATGGATGAAAATATATATATGAAACATTGAAACATTGAAAATATCTATATGAAACATTTTTCTGGATCTGGAGATTTGGGCCACATAGATCGAATGAAGCATCAATACAATAAAAGTGTTTTCTTAAAAGAAATGAAGCATGAAATCACTTAGTCGATGATTCCAACCTAATAGCTCCTAGTGTTTTTTTAAAGAAATCTTGATACTTTTTCATTAAACCTTGATTTAATTTAGTTGATCAAAGTGGAATTCGATGGTGGAAACATATAAATTTCATTACGGAAAGAAGCCTACTATTTGATCGAAATTTAAGAACTTTCGCATGGATTATGCAGATGGTTCACTCCACTTTCCAGCATGTTTCGTCAATGTTTCAAAAGGGTTTCATGTTTTCTCGGAGTTTAACTAGGAATTTAGCGAAGTTATAATTACTTGGCGGTGGTTTCACTCAAGTTTTTTTTAGTTTCACAATTGTTTTTCAAAATATATAGACCACTCGGTACAAGCAAGAGCAAGAAAAGCACGAGGATAGGTATTATATATTTTTGTTATCTTCACAAATTTATATTAATTTTCTTAAAATACAAGATCTTTTTTCTACAAGAAGGAAACATCTATCTATAGCATATCTATGCATTGAATCATCAAATATCCGATATACTATGGGTCATCGGATACTGTGTATGAATCTTTTCTTTTCAAGAAATATGAATTTCGATATGAACTTGTATGGATGTGAGTAGTGTGGTTCTTTCACTGTCCAAGAAATTGTTTGCTTTCATTATATATATGATTTAGTAGAAAATCATCAAGTTCTAGCTAGGTTTCTAAGATGATCTCATGACGTTTCAAATTTATTAGATGATTGGCCAAAAAATCATTTAGTTATAGCGAGGTTTTTTTAGATAATTCACTTGTAAAATTAGACGACAAGTATAGACATAGCTTAGTAGTTCTAAACCAACTTTTTCGTCAGACAAAAAACTCTGACCACATTGGACCACATTTTTGTTTCTGATATTCAGGATATTTTTATTTGATCAAATTTCGTATGGGTTTTACTAATATATTCCATCGAAGATTCACAAGGATTTTATGGTTTCCTAGAGTTTAATTAAGGTTTCAAATTGACAATTGTACCTAGTACATTGATTTTGCACGACACATTTAGTGGATCAGAGGGAGTTTTAATTTCCTGAAATCACAGTATCTTTTTCCTACGAGAAAGAAACACCTATATGTAGCTTATGTATAGCTTCTGGACGTTACCGTTGCCAGCCCAGCGCGGCTAGCCCGCCGGACGTTACCTATATACACCTATATGGAAACATATAAATTTCATTGCGGAAAGAAGCCTACTATTTGATCGAAATTTAAGAATTTTCGCATGGATTATGTAGATGGTTCACTCCACTTTCCAGCATGTTTCGTCAATGTTTCAAAAGGGTTTCATGTTTTCTCGGAGTTTAACTAGGAATTTAGCAAAGTTATAATTACTTGGCGGTGGTTTCACTCAAGTTTTTTTTAGTTTCACAGTTGTTTTTCAAAATATATAGACCACTCGGTACAAGCAAGAGCAAGAAGAGCACGAGGATAGGTATTATATAATTTTGTTATCTTCACAAATTTATATTAATTTTTTTAAAATACAAGATCTTTTTTCTACAAGAAGGAAACACCTATCTATAGCATATCTATGCATTGAATCATCAAATATCTGATCTACTATGGGTCATCGGATACTGTGTATGAATCTTTTCTTTTCAAGAAATATGAATTTCGATATGATGTTATATGGATGTGGGAAGTGTGGTTCTTTCACTGTCCAGGATATTGTTTGCTTTCGTTATATATATGATTTAGTACAAAATCATCAAGTTCTAGCGAGGTTTCTAAGATGATCTCGTGACGTTTCAATTTTATTAGATGATTGGCCAAAAAATCATTTAGTTATAGCGAGGTTTTTTAGATAATTCACTTGTAAATTAGACGACAAGTATAGACATAGCTTAGTAGTTCTAAACCAACTTTTTCGTCAGACAAAAAACTCTGACCACATTGGACCACATTTTTGTTTCTGATATTCAGGATATTTTTATTTGATCAAAATTTCGTATGGGTTTTACTAATATATTCCATCAAAGATTCACAAGGATTTTATGGTTTTCTAGAGTTTAATTAAGGTTTCAAATTGACAATTGTACCTAGTACATTTATTTTGCACGACACATTTAGTGGATCAGAGGGAGTTTTAATTTCCTGAAATCACAGTATCTTTTTCCTACGAGAAAGAAACACCTATATGTAGCTTATGTATAGCTTCTGTATGCACGTATTCTATCAACAAATAGAAATGACAGCTTGTAAAAAAACTATCACCGAAGCCAAAGCAGTCCTTTTTCAGACAAATCATAGTATAGAACTTGCTAATCTGTGGTGAAACTGGGATTGAAAGTCTCTCTTGGATCAGTGTGTTCTCTGGTGGAATCTTTCTATTATGTGAATCATGAATAAATGTTATAATCACGTGAAAAAATAATTGCAAGATTTTTTTTATGATAAACTGTTCAATTTTCTGTATGAAATATCTATGAAATATTTATGAAAAAACTAACCTGAATGAAAAAAATGTTAAATATTCTGTTGAAAACACTAATATTATTACAAGATATTTTTATGAAAAAATGTTCAATTTTCTGTATGAAATACGTTTGAAATTTATGGAAAAACTCTAGTATGGATGAAAATATCTATATGAAACATTGAAAATTCTGTGAAAAAGTTGTTGAATATTCCGTGAATTGAAATATCCGTGAAACAATATATATGCAATATTGGAAATATCAAAAGAGTGAAAGGAAGCGTGGACTTGGAAAAAGTTAGAAATGTTTTGTATTGTTGTTGTTTGATCAATTATTTAAATGTTTTGTATTGTGGTGTCGTTGTTGTTTGATCAATTATTTAAATGTTTTGTATTGGTCTCACTCAAGTTACCAATATGTTTAATCAAGATTTCACATGAGTTTCATTTTCCCTAGAGCTCCACCTAGGATTGAAGAAGTAATAATTGTGTCATTGATCTTCTAACTGTTCATGTTGCCATCCCAAATGTTTATGTTGGGTGTCGTCGAGAGGTTACACATGGTTTTCATGGTACACTAGAGTTCAAACTGCTTATAGGGTTTCACTGATGTTCCCATCAAAATTAGTTTTTGGTATTCCATAGGGATTCACATAGGATTAGCACAATTTTGTAATGGCAAAAATATCCAAAAATAAAAAGTTAATGTGTTTTTGGTCTTGATATAGAGAGCCAGGAAATAGTCGAGTGGCATATCCTTTGTTTTATTGTTTGCCTAAATAATCAAAAAAAATTGCATGTGTAATTTGACCAGTCCACATTATATTTGAATGATTAAAATCTCCAATTGATCTGTAAAGGTTTGTTGGATTCATAGATTTCGAAATCCATGCATTAACAAAATATCTAGATCATGCATTAACAAATAATCCAGATCCACGAATCAACATGTACATATCAGGGGTCTTATTTTTTACTTGCAATTGCGTACAGTTTTTGGATTACAGAGAACTCCTCACGGGTCCCTTTTCTTACTTCCTTTCACGCAACAAAATGAAATTGGTCCTTCGTTCATCCAATGATTTTTTTACAAGAATCCGGACCTGAGCCTTTTTGTACAAAACCATCTGGGCCTCCTAGCTAATGCCTTCGTTGAAATCTTCATGGATCACCTGCACGAGTAGAGAAAGAGGTAGGTTCAGACTCAACAACGATATATTCATCGTCTCCAAATACCGTTAGACATGCTTCACTGGGAAGTACTGTCAGATGCACAGTCATGTCACCAACTTAGTGATGTCAACTGTTAAGCCATAAATTTTGCTTGAATTATCAGAAGATGAATCAATACCACTATGATTTCCTATTTCTGGATATTCAGTTTATGCTCAATATACTATAAATCAGAATGTTCAGTAATTAATGTTTCATTTACTCCCAGGAACCTAATTCATTTTATCTGCATTTTTCATCTTCCACTATCTAACCATCAATCAAAACTTCCATAACTACCGTCAAGGTGCGGAAGAGCAAAAGTCAGCACAAACCTCTGTAGCGTCTCTGCGTAGAGCAAGCATGCCAGCTTCCACGCAAACAGCCTTCAGCTGTGCACCGTTGAAATCATCAGTTGAACGAGCCAGCTCTTCAAAGTTGACATCAGGATTTACGTTCATCTTTCTTGAGTGAATCTGCATGATACAACAGAACTAACTTGCTTGAATTCACGAAACTAAAATGGTTAAACATTCTTTGCAACACGAGCTAACAGCCTTTCACAAATTTCAGGACACATACCTGCAAAATCCTAGCTCTTGCTTCTTCCTTCGGGTGAGGGAACTCAATCTTTCGGTCCAGGCGACCAGAACGCAGCAGAGCAGGATCAAGAATATCCGCACAATTGGTTGCAGCAATGACCTGCAAGTTGCACAAAAAACTTGTGTTAAGAAGATGGGACTAATAAAACATTGATCAGGTATCAGTCATCTCTCAGATTATGATAAACAGAAGCCTGCTAGCAGGTACTCATTTTGCAATCAGATATAATTTCCTATTTTATCAAATTAATGTGTTGAAAACAACTACTTAGGCCAAACCATCAGGGCACAACCAATTATCTTTACAGGTTGAGCTTGCACGCATTCAGATTACAGAGACAGATGTTAGGAGACCCTTACCTTTATCCTCTCATCACTGCTGAATCCATCTAGCTGATTCAGCAACTCCAACATTGTCCGTTGCACTTCTCTGTCACCGCTAACTTCACTGCAGAACAAACGAATATTTTGCGTGAAATTAAATGGAAACTGAAAACTAGACCGAGAGGACAAAGCCCAGCTAGCCTACTGTATATGAACGGCTAGACCTGGACGGTGGCGAGAAATCCATGACGGTTGATGGCGAATCCAGGAACGCCTTGACCTGTACGTATCAGGCGTGACCGCGTGAAGGTCGCCTCGGCCGGATCCATGGTAAGATCTTGCCTCACCTCGCGGCGCTGCTGGAGGAGGAGGCGAGTCGGAGCTGCGGCCAGCGCAGAATGGCCGGAGATCCTGGACGCAGCCGAGCTCGACCACCACCACGGGATGACGGGAGGCAGGCGGCGCGAGGGAGAGCGGCCGCGTCCTCGCAGGGAAGTGAGCTCGTCGGGGCCGCGGCGCATAGTCCGGCGGCCGGAACGCACAGATCAGTCGGTCGGAGCGACGGATCCGGCAGGCCGGGCGAGGACTGGATGCTGGGGTTTGGGTACTGCTGCCCTTAAATAGCCAATGGAGTGCGGGTTGATTACTCTATTTACGAGGGATGAAAATGCAAAAACGCAGAAAACTTTGACTGGGTTGAATCTGGCAGCAACCAACGGCTGTGATAGACCGGCGGGCCCAACATGCTTGTGGAATTTCCGGACCTGTTTTTACGCATGTAAGCTCCATGAAACATTGTTGCTTTGAGTCCGCAACCGGTAACTTTTATGAAACTTCTAGTAAGTTGTATGTAAACATGAAACGGCTCCGGTATGTCCCGTCGCCGGTAGAAAAGCGTTCGCCAGCTCTCGGACGTCCCCTATTTTTACCTCCCAACCTCATGTACCATGCACCATGCACCATGCTACCAATTACCATCAACCAGAAAGAGACCAAAACTGTATCTACCCCGGCTACCTTCCCTCCCTGTCCAACCACCCCTACCAAAGCCATTCACCCTTCCCCTGTCCCCTTTATATATTTCCAGCAACCCCTCCTTGCTTTCACAAAAGCCCGGCCTCACTTAATTCTTAGCTGCATTTCGTTGTTCCTATTTCTCCGCTCCTCAGCTCCTTCGCTCGTCACACTCAAACAACACAAGATAGACCAGCTTACCAGCTAAGCTGACCAGCTGCATTGATTGATTGCACTCATGGGGTTGCAAGAGATTGAGAAGCTTCAGCTGCACCGCCGCCATGGCGGCAATATGCGAGTGGAAGCCGCCACGGCGGCCGACGACGACGACCAGGCAGCGGGCGGCGGGAGGAGGAACAACACGGCAGCAGCGGCGGTCTGGATCACCCTGCCGCTGATCAGGCCCGTCAAGGTCGGCCGCCGACGACACGGCGACAGCGACGGTGTCACCGAGGAGGACAAGGAAGAGGAGGAGGTGACGACGCCAAGAGGAGAAGAGTGCAGGATACCGGCCGAGGCGGCGACGTGCCCGCCGGCTCCAAAGAAGGCGAGGACGGCGGTGGCGATCATCTCCGACCGCCGGTGCAACCGTGACGACGGCGAGGTGACAGAGTACTTCCGCGTGCCGGCGGACTTGGACTCCGTGTTCGCCGTGGTTGGCCGGGTCGCCGAGGCCAACTGATCGATTCGTCCGTGTAATGCTCGAGTAGCGCGAGTGACTCAGTCCAGTTTGAAAAAAAGGAGAACGCGATCCTGTTAATGTAGCTGTAAAAAAATTGCATTATCATTGGATTGAACTTTTTTTTTCTGTCGTTGAAATCAATCGAGATGGATGAATGCATTTTGTCTGTCGACTACGTGGTGTTTGATGATTTAGTCTGCTTCGTCTAATCTTTCTCATTTGGAAGGAAGTGGATTTTTCCTGTTATTTGGCAGATGGTGTACCCTTTTATGTTGGACTGAATTTCGTTGTGAAATTCTGTGGAATAAGACAGAACGCATCGACATTTTTATTTTCATGAGAACATCCACATATTTTCATAGTAATAATGTGTTTCGAGACTATTGTCAATCCTTGAACTAACTACAATCCGTCAAGTGGCAAAATATGGAGATGTAAAAACTCCACATGTAATTTTATTTATAGAAGAAATATTATGAAGTTTCTAGCATTTCTACGCACATATCCATTCCTTTTTTTTTGAGATTTCACATATTCATACCTGATACTTCTACATAGCAACCTCCAAGCCCACCAAAATTTGAAACACGCTAACTTCTAAACAGAAGATCAACTAAATCCCTGGAAACCTGCCTGACACCTTTAGCTGATAACATAATCAGTAGGTTTTTCGCTAAAGTGGGTTGCTTTCTCAAGCTTTGGGAGGGGAAAATAATGTTAAGGTACGATCCCAGTTTCAAGTACTAATTAATCTAAACAAGATGCATGTTGCCAAGTCCTTTGCATGTTTTACAAAAGAAAAAGGGTGACCTACTCTTTTGTACATACACAATTTATTAACTCAAGAAAAAGAGTAATGATTCATGTTGGCTATTTCAAACAATACAAGCCTAATTGTGTCACCATTTGTAGCAAGTTATTCATACTATAGGATGCATTATGTATTCATCCATCCATTCGATTTCGGTCAGATAAAATCATATACCAAAATCCAAACGCTCAAAAAGGCTAACAAAAATATGCAGAAGTCAACACAACAAACATGTTGATACAATTTGCTGGCTATTTCAAACAATATAATTTACCATCGTCCTTACTATAGGAGGATGTATCCATTCGATTTCGGTCAGATGTGTGGAGTTCTAATCAATTAGATAAAAGCATATAGCAAAATTCAAAACGCTCCAAAGGCCACCAAAAAGATGCACAAGTCAACAAGACAAACATATGGATGCCCATGCATGCTACCAACTTGATGTAGCCCGACCTACGTCTCCTACAACAAGTGGCCCAATGACAAGAGCAAGAGTCAAGGCACTTCATAATAAGGTGAACTCGCTCCTATCCATGTGTGATCTCGATACTCCTTTGAATGGCTTGCTACTTCATTCCGAAACCTTGTGCATACTCAGGCATGATCCTCTTGAAGATCTCCAAGGAAGTGTAGAAGTTGGACAAGAATCGAGCCAAGAAGACGAAGGAGAAGGAGAGAAGAATGGGAACAAGTCCCAGGCGGTGGTACTACCGCCGGTGGTGGCGGTACTACCGCCCCAGAACCAGCCAAGCCAGACGCGTCCCCACCGGAGTCCAGCCGAGCCAGAAGAAGCTGGGCGGTACTACCGCCCCACCGGGCGGTACTACCGCCCCACCGGTACTACCGCCGAAGCCACCGCCGAAATCGCCCTCTGTTCGTTCGTCCGGCAGCTCCAGCGGTACCGTAGCGGTACTACCGCTGGGCCTGGCGGTACTACCGCTGCAGTTGACTTCGAAAACAGTTCGAGGCCCGCCCAGCGGTACTACCGCTGCGGCGGGAACCTGGCGGGTTGAGGGCCCTTGTCTCCTCACTTATCCTACCTTATCCTACCTAGACTATAAATAGAACCTCCCCATCTAGATCTAGGGTTAGACTATGATTTGGAACTAAAGTAGAGCCTTGCTCCTTCTTCTCAAAGTGTCTCTTTCCTCCTTGGAGATGAATCAAGCCTCCACATGTGGAGATGAACCAAGGCCTCCTCTTGAGGAGAAGATCCCTGCGTGGATACCAAGGCTCCGCTTGTAGTTGCGATTACTTGCTAATCTTCCATCTTTAGGTGGCTAGGTTGGATTGGTTGGATTGACCAATTGGACAAACAATCCTAAGAGTAAGGTGTGCTTGGGAGAGGAGGATTGGGGGCTGCCCTCGGGGATTTGTTACCAGTCGATTCTTGCCGGGTTGCTACTTGCTATTTACCCTTGTGTGTTTGATTTCCCCTCTTTGTGTTCATCGTTCTTCGCGTGTTCTTCGTGTTCATCTTCCCTCCGCACAAATCCGTGAAAATCGGGACCTACCCGCATCATATGGTATCAGAGCTCTAGGTTGACACGGATTTGATTTGTGTTTCCACCAAAATCCACCAAATTTTTCTTCGTTTTTGAGAAATTCGAAAATTTCCACCAAAAATAGCCTTGCCTTGATTCGAGCCGATCTGTCGATTCGTTGCGTTTTTGGTAGTTTTTGTCCATGGATCTGTTGCTTTAGGACCCCCTCCACCTTGTTTGCGTTCCCTAGCCTCAATTTTGCCGATTTCCCACGAATTCGAGGAAGTTTTGGAGCCCAATTCCGCCCAATTTCGAGTCAAATCGCGCAGATCGTGCGCAGCGGTACCTCCAGCGGTACCGAGCGGTACTACCGCCAGGAAGCGGTACTACCGCCAGGGCAGATTTTTCAGAAATTTTTCTTTTCCTCGGTTCGTTTTTGGCATTTCCTCTTTGGTTTGAGTCCTTTCTTGGTGTGCCCTACGTCTACGACATCGACAAGCTTCCGCAGCAACGCATCATCAACGCCAAGCGACGACGCCACCAAGGACTCGACATTCCCCCACCATCATATTCCGTTGTGAGCCCTTCTTCCTTTCGCGCAACTTAACCTATTGGACTAGCTCGGTGATATTGCGAGGCATTGCACGTGTTGAGTGTTTGTCTTCAAGTATTGGCGAGTGTGTATCGTTAGAGAGCTTGGCACTAGCAAAAGAGAAGGAATCATCGTCAAAAAGCAAAAATCAAAAAAAAAAAAGAGAAAAGAAAAGAATCAAGTGGTGCCAAGTCATCTCTTGTAGGTTGCGACAAAGCTAAGACCGCCAAAGTGAGTGTGAGTGTTAACTCTTGTGCAAATCCGTTGCCCACAAAAAGCAATTGAGCTAGCGTCCTTCTTGTGTTGGGTGACATTTGAGCACGTAGTCTTCGTTAGGTTGTCTATCTTCGAGTGCTCGCCCTTTGGTCGCCCAACCCCATTATTCGCTTTTGTGTGTGTTTCTTCATCATTTGTGGTTGGAGTTTCTTTGGTAATTTGATCATTGTGGATTTTCTCTACCTTTGACAATATACTTGTCGGCGGGTTTGTTTGTTTCGTTTGCCACTTCATACCTTCCTATCCTCATAAGTGTGTGTGTTGGGTGTTAGAACCGGATACTCTCCTCTCAAGCCACATTATACTTGGGATATAGTTTGTCTTGGTTTTTCCTTACCACATATCTCACTTGTTCTTGAGAAATGTTTAGGGGAAGTACAAACGGAAGCTCAAGCTCGGATGAGGAAATCCATGGTGGAGTTCGCGGTGATCATGGCTATGTCACCCAATCCGAGTTCGTCGGTCTTCGACACCTTGTTCGTGATGGCTTAGGCCGCTACGAGCGCCGTCTCCAAACTCATGATGCCAACTTCAACGCAATCAATGCGAACATGGAGCGGATGACCGAAGCTATCAACAACCTTGCGCGACAACGAGCTCCTTCACGCTCAAGCCGTACAAGAAGCACCTCAAGGTCGACACAAGCACATCATGGACGTCATGAACCTCGACAAGAACGTCAACATGATTCAAGGAGCGACGCCCATGAACGACCTCCTCCTATCGTTGAACAACCACATGATCTTCACGCGAACAATGCCAATGCGCATCAAGAACAACCTCACCAAAATGATGATCGTCGCGCACGCATACCATCACCACCACCGCCACGACGTGATCGTCATGACCCATTGGCTAATGACAATGGCGTTCCGGGTGCGAATGACTTTGGTGAACAAGGACGTCACCCTCGTCATCCTCCAAGGCCACGTCATCAAACCATGACAATGCGAACAATGTCGAGCAACCCGTTCCTCAACAAGAGCTACCTCCTCAACATGCGCCTCGTCAAGAGCTTCCTCATGATCGTCACCAACACCAACGTTCCGAGTCAAGTGATAACGAGTCAAGCCAACACAATGGTGATGGACTCAACCGAAGGAGACGTGGACGTGCATTCCCACGTGGTGGCCAACGTGACGACTATGATGACTTGACCAACGTCCGCTTTGACATACCCAAGTTCTACGGCACAAGTGATCCGGAAGCTTACTTCTCATGGGTACTCAAGGTTGACAAGATCTTCCGTGTGCAACGCTTCTCCGACAAAGAAGGTTGCCTTAGCCTCGATGGAGTTTGAAGAGTATGCCTCTTGTGGTGGGAACAACTACAAGATGCTCGCGTCGCTAACCACCAACAACCAATTGACACTTGGGTTGAAATGAAAGAAACATGTACAAGCGCTTCGTGCCAAGCCATTACACTAGAGACTTATACAAGAAGTTGCAAGAGTTGAAGCAAGGTTTGAAGTCGGTTGACGAGTACTACAAGGAAATGGAAATCTCCATGATGAGAGCCAATGTCAACGAGTACGAAGAGCAATCCATGGCTCGTTTCATGAATGGCCTCAACTATCCCATCAAGAAGATCGTGGAGTTCCAACCATATGCCTCTTTGGTTGAGCTAGTACATCAAGCTTCCAAGGCCGAGCGCCACGTGCTTGAAGAGCTCAAATACCTCAAGACAAAGGCATTCTACGCCAACAAGCCTTCTTCGTCAACTCCTACACCTTCACAAGCTCTTCCTCAAGCGAACACTCGAGGTCCTCCAAGAGTCTCTACTCGACACCTCAAGCGCCTCAACCTTTCAAGAAAGTACCTCCCTCTCCAAGGCGCCTCAAGGATCTTCGTCCGGCACAAGACTCTTGCAATGTTACAAGTGCGGCGGACAAGGGCACAAATCTTTTGAGTGCACCAACAAGAAGGTCATGATCATCAATGACATGGGAGAGTATGAATCTATGAGTGAAGATGAGTACAATGCTTTGAACAAGGTCGCCACAATGCAAAGTGCTCAAGAAGAAGAAAGTGAGATCTATTGTGATGGCGACAACAAAGACCCTTCCTTGGTTGTGGCAAGAGCTTTAACCGCCAATGTTCAAGTAGAAGAAGACCAAAGATGCAACTTGTTTCATACAGAGCGGGAGTCAATGGAAAGTCCATCAAGGTCATCATAGATGGTGGAAGTTGCCACAACCTAGCGAGCAAAGAACTTTGTGATAAGCTCAACTTGAAGTTCAAGAAGCACCCACATCCTTACCATGTGCAATGGTTGAGTGATACCGGAGCCGTCAAGATTCAACACATGGTGCAAGTGTCCTTCAAGATTGGAGCCTATGAAGATACGGTTGATTGTGATGTTGTGCCTATGAACGTTTGTCACTTACTCCTTGGGCGTCCATGGCAATTTGACAAGGGTGCTATGCATGATGGACGAACAAACTACTATAGCTTCAAGAACAACGACAAGACCTTCGTCCTTCGTCCCATGACACCAAGTCAAGTCATCGCCGACAACGCCAAGACCATTGCAAGGGCACAACAAGATCGTTCGTCTAGTGAGATGAGTGGTGAGCGAGAGACCCACCATAAAGTGAGTGAGAGCCACAAGCCAAATGAGTGTGACACTTCAAAGAGAGTTCCCACAAAACTTACACTATTTGCCACAAAGAGAGAGATGAGGGAGTTGAGAGAGAACCCATCCACCCTACACTATGTGCTCATATGCAAGGGTGAAATTTCTATGACTAACGGGAGTGTCAAGGGTGCGCGCGGGCTCTCACACGAAAGCTGGCGCTCGCTTCGCGCATGCGAGGGTCGCTCCGAGCCTGGCACGTGGCGTGCGGACAGGATGCAAACCATCCAGTCCCACGACTCGCTAGGTAGCCAGCTCAATGAATCGGATCGATCCGATCTGCGTACACGCTGCCTAGCTGCTAGCTAGCTTCGACGTACGGTTATCATTTTTTTTTTTTACGTGAGATACTAGAAAATAATTGTGCGTTATATTTGTTTTACCGTGTCTTGTACAAATGGCAGTGCAAAAAAAGAAGCCAGTGCATTGCCCATCAGAGACAGTGCACTGCCCATCCAAGACAGTGTACCGCAAAAAGTAAAGGCAGTGCATTGCTCATCAGAGCACTGCCCATCCGAGGCAGTGCACTGCAAAAGAGAAGGCAGTGCACTGCCCATCCGAGGCAGTGCACCGCAAAAGAGAAGGCAGTGCATTGCCCATCAGTGGCAGTGCACTGCCCATCCGAGGCAGTGCACCGCAAAAGAGAAGGCAGTGCATTGCTCATCAGATGCAGTGCACTGCCCATCCGAGGCAGTGCACTCACTGCATTCTCTTTTGCTGTGCACTGCCCATCCGAGGCAGTGCACCGCAAAAATAGAAGGCAGTGCATTGCTCATCAGATGCAGTGCACTGCCCATCCGAGGCAGTGCACCGCAAAATAGAACGCAGTGCACCACAAAAGAGAAGGCAGTGCACTGCCCCATCCGAGACAGTGCACCGCAAAAAAGAAGGCAGTGCAGTGCTCATCCGAGACAGTGCACCGCAAAAGAGAAGGCAGTGCACTGCCCATCCGAGTCAGTGCACCGTAAAAGAGAAGGCAGTGCCCCATCCGAGGCAGTGCACCGCAAAAGAGAAGGCAGTGCACGGCCATCTAAAGGCAGTGCACTGCACAAAGAAGGCAGAAAGGCAGTGCAACCTATACACTCCGGGCAGTGCACAAATTTTTTTTGTCGAAATATATTAAGATGTGATCTAGTTTTAAAGATATCGACACGACTAATCCATTCCAAAAAACGGATTGTGATTTAGACGCTCGATTCAAAAGATATTTCATTTTTTGTCTTCTGATTAGAAAAGTAAAAGAAAAAGCTAACCAGAACAAGCGTACCAGCCGCGTGAGGAACCAGCGACATGCCATCGATCGCCACGTGGTGAGCATAGGGAGAAAACGAGGGAGAGAGAGCACGCGCCAGCGTACGACCACGTGCTCCGCGCGGACGCGTCGCGGGTGAGCGTCCCGGAAGCGCGCGCGTTTTCTAGTAATCTCGATGACTAACACTTTCACAAACCTTCCTCCTTCTTTGTTGTCTCTTTTGAAGGACTTTGAAGATGTCTTTCCTCAAGACGTGCCACCGGGACTACCTCCTCTACGCGGAATCGAGCACCGCATCGACCTTGTTCCCGGCGCACCGCTACCAAACCGTGCTCCTTACCGCACCAACCCCGAAGAAACAAAGGAGATCGAGCGGCAAATACAAGAACTTCTTACCATGGGACACATCCGCGAGAGCTTGAGTCCGTGTGCCGTGCCCGTCATCTTGGTACCCAAGCACGACAACACTCTTCGCCTTTGCATGGATTGTCGCCCCATCAACGCCATCACCGTTCGGTATCGCCATCCTATCCCTCGCCTTGATGATATGCTCGATGAGCTTTGTGGTTCTGCTATATTCTCCAAAATTGATCTTAAAAGTGGATATCACCAAATACGCATGTGTGAAGGTGATGAATGGAAGACCGCATTTAAAACTAAGCTTGGTCTTTATGAGTGGCTCGTCATGCCATTTGGTCTTTCCAATGCACCTTCTACTTTTATGCGTCTCATGAATCATGTTTTGCGTCCTTTTATTGGCAAATTTGTTGTGGTATACTTTGACGACATCCTTATTTATAGCAAATCTTTGGAAGAGCACACTTCTCATGTTGCTCAAGTTTTGTTGGTTCTTCGCAATGAAAAGCTTTATGCAAATCTTTCTAAGTGCACTTTTGCCACCAACAAACTTGTTTTCTTGGGTTTTGTTGTTTCTTCGGATGGAGTCGAAGTCGATGAAGCAAAGATACAAGCAATTCGGACTTGGCCTTTTCCGACATCACTTGAGGAGTTGAGACCTTTTCTAGGTTTTGCCGGATTTTACCGCCGTTTCATCAAAGATTTTTCCACAATTGCTTGCCCCCTCCATGAACTTACAAAGAAGAATGTACCTTTCATTTGGGGCAACGCACATGATTTTGCTTTCAATGAGCTCAAACGGTTATTAACCGAAGCACCACTCCTTGCCCTTCCGGATTTCTCTAAGCCATTTGAGATTGAATGCGATGCAAGTGGATTGGGCATTGGTGGAGTGCTTATGCAAAATGGTAGACCCATCGCATACCATAGTGAGAAACTAGATGGAGCTCGCTTGAATTACCCCATTTACGACAAAGAGTTATTTGCTTTGGTTCGTGTTTTGGATGTGTGGCAACATTACCTTCGTCCTAAGGAATTTGTCATTCATTCCGACCATGAATCCTTGAAATATTTGAAAAGTCAAACAAATTTGAACAAAAGACATGCTAAGTGGGTTGAGTTCATTGAGTCTTTCACATTTGTAATCAAATACAAGAAAGGTAAAGACAATGTGGTCGCGGATGCTCTATCCCGCAAGGCCAACCTACTTACACGTCTTGACATTAGTGTCTTGGGTTTGGATGAGATTAAAGAGTTATATGCTACCGATGCTTTCTTTGGAGACATTTTCGCTCAATGTTCGGAGCATAAAGGAGTTGGTGATTTCTATTTGCACAAAGGTTTCTTGTTTAAGGCTAACAAACTATGTATACCCGAGTCTTCGCTTCGTTTGGTCCTTTTGAAGGAATCTCATGGAGGACCACTCATGGGTCATTTTGGCCGCGACAAGACCTACGCCATGCTCTCCACCAACTACTATTGGCCAAGAATGAAGCGTGATGTGGAGTGCCTAGTTCGACGATGTTCTACATGCCTCAAAGCTAAGTCTACTCTAAACTCTCATGGATTATATACACCTTTGCCTATTCCACATCACCCTTGGTCCGACATAGCTATGGATTTTGTCTTAGGACTCCCACGCACTAAAACAAACAAGGATTCCATCTTTGTCGTCATTGATCGCTTCTCTAAAATGGCACACTTTATACCTTGCAACAAGAGCGACGATGCTTCACACATTGCTACTTTGTTTTTCAGGGAAATCGTCCGTCTTCATGGTGTGCCAAAGACCATTGTGTCGGATCGTGACACCAAGTTCGTGAGCTATTTTTGGAAGACTTTGATGGCCAAGATGGGAATCAAGCAACTATTCTCCACTGCATACCACCCTCAAACCGATGGCCAAACCGAAGTGGTGAACCGAAGCCTATCTACACTCCTTCGTGTGTTGATCAAGCCCAACTTGAAGAATTGGGAAGAGTGCATCCCTCACGCCGAGTTCGCCTACAATCGAGCACTTCACCGCGCAACAAAGAGAACACCCTTCGAGATCGTCTATGGCTCCAACCCCTACACCGCGCTCGACATGCTTCCACTTCCACTACGTGAGCAAGTTAACATGGACTTCGACAAGCGAGCCGCGTACATGAAGAAGCTCCATGAGGAAACAAGAACTACGCTTGAGAAGCACAACAAAGACCATGCTACAAAGATGAACAAACACAAGCGCGCCATGATATTTGAAGAAGGAGACCTTGTGTGGCTACACCTTCGCAAGGATCGCTTTCCGGATGCAAGGAAGTCTAAGCTTCACCCCATGGAGATGGACCTTTCAAGGTCCTCAAGCGCATCAACGACAATGCATACAAGATCGACATCTCCCACACCAAACACTTGGTCCATGACACCTTCAACGTCGCCGACCTATCGCCATACCTTGGAACATCAAGCGATGAGGACGACCAAGAGTCGAGGATGACTCTTTTCCAAGGGGGGGGGGGGGGGGGAGATGATGTAGCCCGACCTACGTCTCCTACAACAAGTGGCCCAATGACAAGAGCAAGAGTCAAGGCACTTCATGATAAGGTGAACTCGCTCCTATCCATGTGTGATCTCGATACTCTTTTGAATGGCTTGCTACTTCATTCCGATACCTTGTGCATACTCAGGCATGACTCTCTTGAAGATCTCCAAGGAAGTGTAGAAGTTGGACAAGAATCGAGCCAAGAAGACGAAGGAGAAGGAGAGAAGAATGGGAACAAGTCCCAGGCGGCGGTACTACCGCCGGTGGCGGCGGTACTACCGCCCCAGAACCAGCCAAGCCAGACGCGTCCCCACCGGAGTCCAGCCGAGCCAGAAGAAGCTGGGCGGTACTACCGCCGAAGCCACCGCCGAAATCCGCCCTCTGTTCGTTCGTCCGGCAGCTCCAGCGGTACCGTAGCGGTACTACCGCTGGGCCTGGCGGTACTACCGCTGCAGTTGACTTCGAAAACAGTTCGAGGCCCGCCCAGCGGTACTACCGCTGGCTCCAGCGGTACTACCGCTGCGGCGGGAACCTGGCAGGTTGAGGGCCCTTGTCTCCTCACTTATCCTACCTTATCCTACCTAGACTATAAATAGAACCTCCCCATCTAGATCTAGGGTTAGACTATGATTTGGGAACTAAACTAGAGCCTTGCTCCTTCTTCTCAAAGTGTCTCTTTCCTCCTTTGGAGATGATTCAAGGCCTCCACATGTGGAGATGAACCAAGGCCTCCTCTTGAGTAGAAGATCCCTGCGTGGGTACCAAGGCTCCGCTTATAGTTGCGATTACTTGCTAATCTTCCATCTTTAGGTGGCTAGGTTAGATTGGTTGGATTGACCAATTGGACAAACAATCCTAAGAGTAAGGTGTGCTTAGGAGAGGAGGATTGGGGGCTGCCCTCGGGGATTTGTTACCAGTCGATTCTTGCCGGGTTGCTACTTGCTATTTACCCTTGTGTGTTTGATTTCCCCTCTTTGTGTTCATCGTTCTTCGCGTGTTCTTCGTGTTCATCTTTCCCTCCGCACAAATCCGTGAAAATCGGGACCTACCCGCATCACAACTTCTTTCTTTTATTCTAATTACTATCTTTGAAGATCAGATCAGATCAACACCAATTCCCATGTAGTGTAGACTAGCTTCAGCAGGTATCCCAATGCTGGCACTGTGATAGAATGTTCTGATCTTTTAAATACCAAGAGTCCAAGTCTCAGATGCTGCTGCATGCAAGCAGCCACAGTTTGATGATCAGAGCAAATAGATGGATGGATAACCTGTCCAGCCAATATAGAATTCAGATACTAGTGTAACGGCTCCACTAGGACATGGTCAGTCAGAGTGCTATCCTTTTCTCCCTTGGATCCCTCTATGCCTGGGCCACCACATTGTCCAAAGGCAAGTTCATCCCGCTTCTCCTGGTTTGACCTGCGGAGTGAAAAAGGTAGGACTATTTACTCTTGTAAAGCTACTCCTGCTGCATGCATGCGGCCAGAGTTTGATGATGAGAGCAAATAGATGACACGGTCCTTGTGTAAATTTTTGTCAGATCTTCTGTTTGCACAATGGATATGGAAGATGGCTCATCCTGTGAACAGTCAGTTTATATATGGTCATTGAAGATTTTCCAAATCATATTGATCAACCTTAAAGTAGGCACTCAATCAGATTTTGAAGGTAAAAAATAACCGGCAAATTCTATGCTATATACCATATTGCAGATCCTGTCGCAGATAAAGCTAGGGTTTGGTTGGTCAATTTGCATTTCAGACCAGGGTTGGGTTTGGGTATGTGTCCAAAAGATGAAAGCTCCAGTTTAAGGGTACTGGAGATGATTAGGGGGACTAGCTCCACTTTATTATGTCTGCCATTATAGGCTTACATGTATAATCTATTGCCCCATCGTGTCTTTTCCTAAAGTACAAAACAAGAAAGAGTACTATTTAGTGTATGTATGTTGATGTAACAAGACACCAACGTTTGTCGTGGGCTCGTGGCTGGTGTACTAAAATGGTGATCTAATTATTGGATTGGATGCCATAAATGAAAGGGATATGGGGAGCTTGCTGAGCACCAAACTAAGATGCATATCATCGGAATCATTGCATCGTAGTTAGTACTATGTAAGGTGTTCGATGAAAGCGACAAGAACAAAACCCAAACATTGTTGAAATACATGATGAGTTGGCCGAACATGATGGGTATAATTAAAAAAGGTAATTAGTACTACTTTGTAAGATGTTAGATAAAAGCGACAAGAACAAAACCCAAGCATTGTTGAAATACATGCATGAGTTGGCCGAACGTTATGGGTAAAATTAAAAAAGGCTCAATCCCTGTTGTATGTTAGCAATATAAAATGACAGAAAGTCTATAAACCTAAGTTTAATCTATCAATACTTCACCAGTACCACTGTAGGACAAGTTGTTGTCTCTTTGTTTTGTCTATATTCCTAAGTTCACTCTGATTATTGTACTTACCATCATAACTATTGGACATGCAATTAATATGATGCCTAACTATGTTCATGTGTAGCAGTACCTCCTTTCGCATTCATCATCATCATCAAGGGGTTTACATCCATCAGGAAGCAATGCAAGATCCAGTGTAGTCTTTTCATTCCAGCTATTAAGAGAATATGACATGTCTTCCATAGGCAGGTCATTCACCCTCCCGTGCATGCATGGCCCTACTGTGCTTTGCCATTTCTGCAGCAACACTTGATAAATCATGAGCCCTTTCCATGCCTCTTTCATGATTCTTGAAAAAGGTCTATGCAAATCATGTCCGACGCTGTGGTGCGTGCACATGTTCTGAAACAGCAGTGAAGTAGACAAAACATAGGGGGTGCACGCACGTAAAGATCCCATGAGAGTTTGCATGTACAGTCACCTCATCTATCACATGCTGGGTTGGGTTCTTTTCATCTAGGCGTGCAATTTATCAATGCATAAACAAATGAGTTTGATATACCATCAGAAATATATATGTGATCGATATAGCAAAATATTGGACGGATAGCGCAAAATTCGCGGTTGATATGATCAAATGTGATACTGTATTTTGTGGTACCGACGTACAGTCAAACACAAACCAATATGAGATGGTTCTTTTAGGAAAAAATAAACAAGATGAACGCATGCATGTGACAATCTGGGCCGAGGAATTTATAGGGTTGATGTTATGTTACATGGGGGGCAAACCAAGTACTCTCCTATCACAGGGTGCATGTGACAACGGCTGTACACTTGTTCCAGCACTGTTTCCTTTAGCAATATACCAAACCATTCATATTTTTTTGCCTGCTAGTTGCTCTAGTATGTCAGATTATATCTGATGAATGTAACCCTACAAATCTTGCAAGCTGCAAGCAGCATTTTAATACTAATATACAAAACCAATATGCAACAATGGAGCATAACAAAGTCGTATTGGATCGCAGAGACTATGATTAATTAATCTGCTGTGTCCAAGGAGTCAGTTATGTTGCAAGAATGCTTCATTTTGGACCAGGCTATAAGAGTTGGAAAAATATATTTTTACCAGAAGAGTTGAAGAAATATAATGCATCACTTAAGAATCAATCCATAAATGCAATCCAAAGATTAAAATCTAGCAACGTACCAGAATACAGAGTACAAGCAGGTTAGTGGGTTCATCATTAACTCTGTTAGAGCTACAAGAAGGTGCCAAAATACTGCTTAGAGTAGATGACAAGAAGGCTGAATCCCCTATCACCAAAAGCCAGCTGAATAAGAACTTTGAATGCCACTCAGCCTTGTGATACCAGGGGAGGAGTCCAGAAGTCTTCAAGTGTACAGATGAGATGGCCAGCTCACTGAACGACTACTAAACTGAGATGGGCAGGACCAACGCTTGGTATATGTGATTGGAGTCTCCACCAGATATGCATGATGCAACGATCAGTCGGGGGCTTGGGGCATCATGAATAAACTACTATTATCTAAACTCAAGTCAACGCTCCAGGCATGATAGAGACATTCCTTCAAGAGACGAGCAAGACAGTGGGAACTCGTCCATAGCTGAGCTAAGGCATTCAGTGAGTTCATCTATCTGGCGCTCCATCATGTACAGCTGTTCGGCCCGATATTTGGATGACCACTCCTCTACTGTCCTGCATAATGGAAACCATAGAAGATGAGACAAGATGACGGCAAAATAGAAGAAAATAAACATGGCATGTTTCCCTTGTGACCTTGCACACAACAGAGTTGCAGGAAATAAAGCTGTTGGAAATTGATATTGATGTACACTTAAGGCTTTAAACAGCATTATATGTTGGTAAACATCAACAAAAAAACTAGGTGTAGGTCTAGCGGTTACCATACCTTAAGTCTGCTTCTGAGGCATTAGTGCAGTTAGAATACAGAAGCTTAACCGTAGGCTGCAGCTGTGCCGTCCCATGTGAACCTTCCATATCATTTTCATAGCAGTAACCAGAAAACAGCCATGTTCTTGAACTAAGGAGGACTATTTGCAGCATGGGCCTTTTGGTTTTCAAATCTCTCACTATAGTACGAAAAGATATTTCATCTTCAGCAATTTCAAGCAACAAATTAACAAAAAGTTTACCCAATGTATGTCGCCTGCACATAGATAACGTGTGTGCATGTTAGTGACGAAATAAGCTTATAAACACCAAGCCAATGCAGAATATCCACTCACAGAGTTACAAAAACATCAGCTCTAATAAGAGTTATGTTATTTAACTGCCTTATCTAATCTTTGGGAGTGGTACACTAGTTATCTCAAAATAAGTGAGAAGCACATATACTAACCTGAAAACATCATGAGGACCCTCAGTAGGAAGGTCTGAGGATGTGTAGCACTTGAATAGCCGTACCCGTCCATCGGACAGAGCATTTGAACATTGCGAAGGGTATGACCCAAGAGGTGACGAGCAATGGGAACATAGAAGTTCAACCCAGTTCACATCTTTCAGGAGGTTTGATTCTTTCACAATAAAGCTACTACCAAGAGAGATACTTTTTGTTAGTTTGTAATCTCTTTCATTCTCCAATGTAGTCTGCACCTTTGAGTTCCTAGAGAGCATTTCTGAAGTGCTATTGTCAGCTTTTCCACTATCTCCACTGCCACAGCAGCAACTGCATGGATCTACCAGAAACAAATCAGCCGCTTGAGAAGTTTGGTCCATGTTCTCATCAACACCATTGTTCAGCTGGATAGTACCGCATTGATCACTCAAAGGAGTGCCTCCATTGGTTTCAGTAGTTCTTTCGGTATTATCGATACACGGAATCTCTTCCAAAAGAACGGTAGGTTGTACATGACTAGAACCATTTTCCTTTTCCTGGCATGCCTCCTCTCCTGAATTACTCAATGTTATCTTATCGGTACTATGATCACTTTCTAGAGTAACATTAGACATAGCTTCTTGTAGTGCAACAAAATCAATACTGGGCACTAAATTATCTATTCTGGAGACTAAATCGGTCTCAAGATAATCCTTTTCTATAATAATGGAGGTAGCATCTAATAGAGTTGTTCCTTCCAGGCGACCATATGCATTGATATACTTTGATACTAACTTTTCACTTGCCCCTCCAAATGATGTGCAACATCCGCCAAACCAATTGTCAGCCACATCCTCCCAATTTAAAGATGGCATCTCCACAATGTCCCTGAAAAGAAGTTATCTTAATTGTGATTCTCATTAACAAGATAAGATTCATAGGAAGCTTTTGGACAACAATAATATTGAAACATAAGTTATGCACTTAGTTCTCAAAGTCCAGTACAAACTATTAGCATCGCCCATGAGCTGTGGATCACACCAACTCATGAATAGGCCGATAATTGTGAGCCTAATGCTTGGATGCAATAAGAAACTCTTAGGGTTAGCGATCTGTAGATCGCAGATACTATTAGGACTTAGGGTTCATGAAATTATCTACTGAGTATATCTTCCAAGTGACACTGGAATGTAAGACTATTACATAAACAAGAAGTACTTCCCTTATCAATGTCCATGTTGCTCAGTCAAATTCAGAATCTCTTAGAGCTTCTTTAGGATATTTACATTCCAAGGCGACTTACTAAACATATGGGATGCGATGATTGATGAGCAGATCCATCACAATAATAAGTTCTACCTAATTCAAAAACAAGGGAGGTGACATGAAAGTACAAGGCATCCCTGTCCCTGAATAACCTACTAATTACATGTGAAAAGAACAGGTCGTGCAGGAGACATGAACAATGGAAAAATTGTTTAACTTGGTCAAGAAACCCTTATTTGTAGTATCATTCCAGTTTCTGCAAAGAAATGATGTAATAAACATGCAGTCTGAGCTTAAACACTACAAAGCAGAATGCCGTGGCTCTGGACATTGCTAACTATGAAGTACTGAGCGTCAGCAATTTGATTTGAGTAGGTTCCATTTGCAATTTTGCGCACATCTTTCTGTTTGCACAGAAGTGGCATGTGTAATTGAAGAACTGTAAGGCACAAAGTAAGTACCGACCACAAGGTTGCCATATATGTACCTTAGTGGCTGTTTTGTCAATCTTGCTGAACAAGTTTTGCAATACAAATGGACATCACCAGAAGATAGACTCTTCAAATCTGCTTATCCATGAAAACGAACCACAAATCAGATTACAATTCATCTGAAATGGGGAGGTACAAAATGAAAGGCAATCTACGAACATTCCACTAGCATTTTGGATATAAGGAATCAGGTTATACTCTTCACCAAAATTTCCGGGGTTAAGGTCGTATCTGATTGACTACTGACTCAACTGAATACTCCATTCCAATCGGACTAACAAACTGAGCTCAAATTAAAGCAAAAATCACTTCACGAGGCAATTGGGAAAACTAAACCAGGCCTAACTTCGAATGGAGATACAGGTCACCAGAAGCTCACCGTCGCGGAGGCACAGGGGCGCGGGAGGGTCGGCGCCGGGGAAGGCCGCGGCGACGACTGGGTGGTCGACGGGGAGGACGAGGGTGAGGCGGACCTCAAGGTGGTCCCCCGCGGCGCGGCACTCAGGCGGGGCGGAGGGGTCGACGAGCACCCTCGGCACGGGGACCCTGAGGGAGACGGGGCCCGCCCCGGAGAGGGAGAAGGAGAGGAGGAGGAGGGAGGCGTCGAGGCGGAGGTCGGCGCGGAGGCCGGAGGGCGCGGCGGCGGAGAGGGCCGGGTGGGAGAGGTAGAGGCGCAGGAGCGGGAGATGCGCCAGGGTCTCCCACGTGTACCTCCACTGCCGCCGGTCCGCGCGGTCGCCGGATGAGGTGGAGGCGGCGGCGGCCATGGCGATGGTGCTCGGCGACGGGCTGCCGGCGCGGCTGATGTGTGGGGTTTACTGAGGTTCTAGGTCAGGTGATTTGGTGAATCGTGACCGTCCATCCTTGAACGGATGGAGGGAGTTGCCCTGCAGGCCTGCAAAGCGTGCTTTTAGGCTATCGTCGAACACTCAATCGGGCCTCTTCGTTCACACGATTTTATTAGAGCATCTAGCAGACCCGCAAAAGGGGCAAAACTGCATAATAACCGCCCGATGCGGATTGAAAACCGTAAAAAGCCAGAGAACAGAATCCGCAAATTTGCCCAACCCGCAAAAGTTTTTGCAGGGCCCGACCCGCAGCCGGAACCTCATCCTATTGTGTCGTTGGCGCGAGGGAACCTCCAGCGCCCCGTCCCCGCCGCCGGCGCGACCTCTTTCTCTTCCCCCACTCCGGCCACCGCGCGCGTTGCCCCGGACCGGCCATGAGGGCCACCGACCTGTCCCTCGTGACCGTCCGCGTCGGGAGGCCCCATCGTCAGATCCAGCGGGCCGCGGAGAGCTCGGCGGCGCCGCCGAAGCGAAGAAGATTGGGCACCGCAGGCGCGGCCCAAGTCTTGCTTGCGGCTACGAACGCCGCCGCGGCAGCCGCGGGCACTCACGCCGCCGCGAAGGCTCCCGCCGCCGCGAAGCCGAAGAGGCGGGCGGGGAGGAAAATCAGGGTCAGCGCCGCCGCGAAGGTCAATGCGCCCGTCCCCGCCGCCGCCGCCGCTTCTGCATCCACCACGCCCATCCCCGGCACCGCTGCTGCATCCACCGCGCCCGTCCCCGGCGACGGGACCGAAAGGTATGAACATCTCCAACTCAAAATTGAGGTTAAAATTCGCGCCCATCCCCGGCGAATTGAATGGAGTGGATGCTTGCAGCACGCAAGCATTCATGGACATGCTTGGGTCGGTTGACATCGACGACCCTCCGCTCGGCAACTACAACTACAACGAGTTCGACGGTGGCGTCGATGGTGGCACGGGCGAAGAGGACAACGAGGTCAAGGAAGTGGACGGGGTAGGCCAGAGTCGGAGAGGGTCGAACTACACCATCTTGGAGGACCAAAACTTGATCCGTGCTTGGGAGAGTATTTCTCTCGATGCAACGGCCGGGGTTGATCAAACCAAAGATCGGTATTGGCAAAGGGTGGAGGACAAGTTCTTCCAACTCATGCCACGCAATGATCGACGGGTGCCCCGAACCTTTCGATCACTACAAGGTCGTTGGGAAACTATCAAAACTTCAGTTGGTCGATGGAGTGGATGCTTGCAACAAGTGATGAATGCTCCTCCGAGTGGAACCGTGGAGGGTGATTGGGTGAGTTTGTTCTCCATTGTTCACCAAGTGTTCTCACTACTTGTTCACCATTGTTCACCATTTGTTCATCATTGTAGGACCGCATTGCGAGAGAAAGGTACTTGGACATGCCCGCATCCAAGAACAAGCCTTTTGTACTTGATCATTGTTGGAAACTTCTCCAACATAGTGAGAAGTGGAAGTTGAGGGATCAAGAGCCAAAAAAAGGTGAAGTTCGTGTTGAGGATGACTCGGATGATGAACAAGGCGGGAGGAACAAGAACAAGCCGGAAGGCAACAAGAAAGCCAAGGAAAGAGTGGCAAAGCAACTTGAGGCAACAAGCTTGAGAGAGAAGCTTGATGAAATGGTGAAATCCAATGAGAGCATGGTGGCCAAGACATTGGAGGCAAAACACCTTGTGGCCGAGAAGAAAGCTTAAGAGAAGAAAGAAAAGTGGGACGTGCTTCGTGAAGAAGGGAAGCGGAAGACCGAGATTGAGGTCAAAAGAGTCTCGGCGGAGGAGAACAAGTCCTTGGCCAAGCTCTTGGACGAAGAGAACCGGATCATGATGATGAACCGAAGTGAAATGGATGAAGTCACCTTGGAGTGGCATGACATCGCGAGGAAGGAGATATTGCAGCGAAGGAAACAAGCGATGCTAAAAGCTAGCGGTGTTGGAGGTCTCGGCGGAGGTGGAGGTGTTGGTGGTGGAGGTGAAGGTGCCGGCAATGGTGGAGGTGCCGGCAATGGTGATGCTAGCACGGTCTAGGGCCTTTCGATGATGCTGATGGTGTTTTGGAAGCATTTTTTTGGTCACACCGATGGAAAACTAGTTAATGGCCGTCTTTTATATTCAAGGAACTACTTAATTTGCTATATTTATTGTCGAATTTGTAAGGTATTTGACATCATCGACATTCATGCCTACCTTGCAGTTTTGCATATGCAGTTTCTGAACGCCGCGCGGCGGAGCAGAACCCGCGTTTCGAGCCAAAAAACGCGAGTTGCGCGAACTGCAAAAGTGTTTTGCGGGTTCGCGTTTTGCGGGTTCTGCTAGAGATGCTATTAGCACAATAATTTGATACACCAGATGTGAAACAATGGAATTATAGCAAGAAGTTTGAGCAAAATGAAAAATTTCCTCCATAATACAGTAGAATGCGAAAGAATCCTTGAAAAAGACATCCAAATTTGAACTTCCTCTACAAGAATAAGTTGTCAAGATTAAAATTTTATAGAACTCTCCATTGAACTCCTACGGCTAGACGGTGGAAATTGACCTGTGTGGAGTGTGGACTATACCTTTGTCAATTGTCAATCTCGGTTTGGACGCATGGATGGAGTAGGGATTTTTGTCTCCGGACCACCAGTGCTCCCTTGATTTAAATTTTAAAATACACTATTTAAATATTTTTGTATTATGAGCTACACATAACAAATAGTGCAAATTTTCGAAAATACAAAATTCATAAGATTTGTCATTTGTGCAGTCTATAGTTAACTGAATTTACTGTTAAACTTTTGCATGCATATAGGCTATAGGTCACATCATTGACTACATCTAATATATTTTCATTATTTTGGAACTAATAAATATGATTACTGTTTTTTCTTAAATAAAGGGGGCGCTAAAGCTTATGAGTCAAAAGGATTTTCTGCATGGATATGCATAAATTAAGGCGGAATGTTGGACAAAATCCAAGTGAGACATGAGGACTACGTTGTCGACATCCCACGTCAATGAAGGAGGAGATCCACACGTACCTAGTTCTGTCGTCGGACAGGTTGCTTCAAAAGAATGTGGCCTCATCGCTCGGCATCACCCATAGCAATTGCCATTATTGCGGGAGGATCTGGTCGAACATATATGTGTACTAAAATACCTATTTTGGTTTGAAGACCAAGTAATGTGAAGAAATATGCTACTACTTTAGAATCTCATAAAGTGTGAGCACCAACGTATTCGGTTTAAAGTGGATTGGACCAACTAAGTTGCATATGAGATGGATACTTACAATTTGGATATGGATGTCCATGCATGCCCACGGCTCGACTTCTAGATTCTAAAAAAAGATAACATCGGAAGTTGAGAGCATATACAACGCACAAGCACTTTACGCGTAGTAATAACTTTACTATTTCGTCCAAAATTATAGTTTCACATAGATTTTGCAATATTCTCCTATGTATGAGCATAATTTTATAAACATGTTTTCTTTGTGAAATGGTGATGTTATAAAAAAAATATTGCATTGTCAATAAAAGTTCAGAATGTTTCAAAAAGTTCTACGACATTTTGAACAATTTTTTGTTTCACTTAAAAAAAGGTATTAAGACAAGTTTAGCATATATTTCATTCACGTTTGTTATTTGGCATAAGCTCATAGAACTGTAAAACCTAAAAGGTTAACTGGATCATGAATAGCGTGAAGATCATATGAACCTTTCAAATGAAACATGCATGAACAAAAAAAATCATTTGAAAATTTACATAGTTTTTTCAGTCCCATTCCGAAACAGAAAATTCAAAGAAAAACATAATAAAAACTTCCGTTATGTCAAAATCTCATGAAGACGAAGAGGGTGGTCAAGACAAATCCCAAATAGGACGCACAGTTCACAAATGAAATGAGTGAATTAAATATGCGAGAGATTAGTGCTAAAACACAATACTACCTCTCTCTCCAAATGAATAAGTTGTATACGTTTGGCCAAAAGTCAAATTCAACCAAGTGTTGCCGAATATATCAACATCCGTGATATTAAAAAATATGTTTTATGGTGAATCAACTGATATTGATTTGGTATTGTACATTTTTTTGTCTATTAACATTGGTCAAACTATGTTGACTTTTGACTAAATTTATACGCCTTATTCATTAGAACGTATGAAGTAGAAAACAATGTCTAGGACTAGTGTAAATACAGGGAAAGCAACATACGACATGGAGAAGGATTAAAATGTAATAAGAAAACAAGTGTAAAATGCACTAGAATCCAACAAGTGCAGTTCACTTCACCGTACAAGCACAGTAGAAAAATGCATGTGAATCTAGTTTCGAAAATCTCATCTACTTGGTGAAAAAATATTCATTAAATTTGGACACCTTTGTTTTGAGAGCGGCAACTTTTATTTAAATTTATCACATCGTTTATTTTAGAAGCTAGTAGAACTGTTCATAGCAACAGAACTGGTGCAGAGGGCAGAGGGCAGAGGGCAGAGGAAGTAATAAGAATACAAAAAGACCCAGATGGCCAGATAGATTGTCTGAGCGTACAAAGGTAGAATCACAAACAGCATAAAGAAAGAGACCGTTGACTCGAGTGTTAAAAAACTACTAGTACGAATACCGTGTACTGTTGCAAGTTAAAAAGTTCGCTGAATCTGCACATGTCCAAAAGTTCGCTGAATCTGCACAATCCATTTCTAAATCATGCAGTATGATCTAATGAGTAGTTAATCGCAACAGATTCGGCCGCCAGCTCGTCATCGAAGGGCACCACGCCGGACGAACAGGGCATGCCGTCGATCACCGCCGGCACGAGGCTCTCCCTGTATACGCACCAGCTCGTTTTGTCGAGGATATCACGGCGATAGCCTGTTTCGAGGTTATCGCCGCGACGGACCACGCGCACCGTCCTCTTCTCCTTGACGTCGTAAAGCGTGACCCAGCCGCCGGCGGTGAACAAAACGAGGACGTCCCCCTCGAGCGCCGCCACTCCGTTCTTCGCGCCGTAAGACGGTACCGTCGCCGCCGCCGTGGGCAGCTCCACGCGGAAGCGGCGCGACCACCTCTCGCCGGCGTAGTCGTCGAGGGCCCACACGTCCATGTATGGCCACTCGCTCATCGACGACGCGGCGAGCGTCCCGCGCATGTCGAACAGGTTAATGTTGTTGTCGTTCGTGTCGGCAGGTGGCAGCCGCATCTGACGGAACGTCTCCGAGACGGTGTCGAAGGTGAGCATGGTGAAGGAGTCCCTGTCGTTCGCCGGGTGCCGGGCCCAGTGCAGCGTCCCGCCGACGTCCACGCCGGGGGACGCGAACGGGCTGCTCTTGCGGGACTGTGGGAAAGGGCCGAGTCGCCGTTGCTGGGCGGCGCCAGTCGAGAACACGTAGTGCACCGAGCGCCAGACGATGGCGCCTTCGTCGTCCTTGTCTTGGCGCGAAGGCTCTTCTACGGCACCGTCGCGGGTGGCCCACCGGCCGCCGTCCTCGTCGGGCTTATTATAGTAGCAGCGGTCGGTCCAATCGTAGTACTTGCTGGGTAGGACGTCGTGCGCGATGCAGAGCACGCGGTGCTCGCCGGAGGGCCGGTGGAGGTAGAAGCCGGACGCCGCGACCGAGGAGCACGGGGTGGGTGCCAGCCGCGGAAACCTAGCGCACTGCCGCGTCGCCGGGTTGCAGATGACGAAGCCGTCGCCGTGTAGCAAGAAGAGCAGAAGGCCATCGCATGAACCGAAATATGTGAGATTGTACCCATGGTCCAGGAGGCGCCGGCAGCCATCGCGGCCGTCGAGTGGGACCGTGTCGATCGCATACTTGTGATTCTTGCCGTAGCGATTCCGGTAAAGGAGGAGATCGAGTGGCCGGCGGCGGGAGTAGGCGGCGACGAAGGAGGAGCAGGTGGCGACGAGACGCCACTGCTTGCAGACGGCACGGCAGCAGAGGACGGATTTGGTCGGCAGACGCAGGAGGATCTCCGTCAGCACGTCGTCGTTCAGCTCAGTTCCCAGCGGCAGCGACATCACGGATTTGGTCGGCAGCCGCAGGAGGATCTATTTTTTGAGAAACGATCTCTGCCGGGCTTTCCCTCAAAAAAAGTTTCTCTTGCGTATATATTGATGTAGTACGACCGAATCGGTTTACTCATCCGTCGGTGACTCCGACATGCACTCAAGCCGGCAGTTCGAACACAAGTCGATATTGATCCTGCTACGGTACCTACCTAAGTATCCGGTAAAAAACACTCCCTCCGTATTGAGCATAAAAAGTCAAAAAAATTCAATTAGTTTCTCTTTTCTTGCTCGCTAATCTTATTTACCGAGGGGCTCGGAAAATGCGGTTACCACGCGGTAACCAGATTTACCACCCGGTTATCCAAACCGTGGCCCGATAACTCATTGGACATTTGGCGATGCATACACGTAACGGAAACTGTGCCAACCAATTCCCCTGAATATTGCCTAAGCTAAATGATGAACATAACAGGACAAACATGATTCGCTTACCTTGGTTATGATCGATCCGTTGCTAATACGCCCGCATTATACTCCATTAACATTGCTAATCAGCTCAGTATATATACATTTTAGCATATGAACATTAATAATGTCAATGTGTAATTTGAACAGAAATAATGACTACTCTTCCTACGCTAACCAATTGCAACGAGGGAACAGATTCGCACGGACCAGACTGTTTTTTCGTTCGTCCGTCAACGAGAAATCTGATCCGTCATATGGACGAAATGGACGGGTCAGATTTACCCATGGCACCATACGCCCTTGTAAATCTTTATTTCGACATGCTCTCTTCTGCTCGTCTTACAAAAATGCAATACAACAACTACGAGGATATCCATCAACTATCCACACCTTTCCTTTTTATCAAACGAAGTTCAAATGTCAACGCATTATCAATAATTGATGGATTTATGGAATTCAACTTTTAGATTCATGTACTAACATTAAATTTTTGTGCATGCATTGACAAAAAAATTAAACCACACATTAGATTTATGGAGTAGTTTTTTTAACATATAAAATCAACGGTAACCGCTCTTGCCCCTGCATGCCGTTGCACTGTTTGTTGTCGCCCCTGCTCCTCTCAGTCTCTCACTCTAGGTCGCCGAGTCATCGCGGTCGCCGGTCGGGGAGAGGAGACGGACCACGCCGCCGGGCGAGCAGCTCGATCTGGGTTCGCAGCCATGACCATCTACACCAGCTCGATCTGAGGAGACGGACCATGCCACGTCCTACGTGTCCCCCGCGTCTGTTGGCCGACCTCGGGAACTGCGTCGGGCCGCCATCAGCGGTGGTTGCCGCGTGCCCTGCCAAGGGGCGGCAGGGGGCGAAGACCGCGCCCAGGAACTTGGAACATGGAGGGGACGCACCCCCAGGACGCGCGGCCGCACCTGGCCTCGCTAGAGGAGCTACACGACGCAGGGGAAGGAGGAAGGATGGAGGCGGGCATGTACACCGGCACGACCTGGATTGCGAGGAAGGAGACGAGCACAAATCTCCGCCCCGGCGCTGTCCTGGAACACGCCACGGCACTAGCCGGCAGACGTGGCGACTTCAGAGCTCGCCCTCGATGCGACCGGGCGCCCGGATGCTCGCGCGTACGGCGCAGCCCTGCCGCGGATCTACTTGCACTACAACACGGTCAACCTAAGTGCCCCAAAATGTCACTTTTGTGCCTCTAATAGTATTAGGGGCACTTTTTTGAAGTGCCACCAATACCTGTGTTGCTAAAGGTTTTAGGGGCACATTCTCAAAGTGCCCCAATAGCTCAACATTTAGGGGCACTTTAAGAAGTGCCTCTAATTGAATTAGAGGCATTTTCTCAGATGCCTCAAATAGCTCAACATTTAGGGGCACTTTGAGAATGTGCCCCTAAATGTATATGAGGCATTATTTAGATCATCTACTGTCACTTAGATCGCAGCACATTTTAGAATGCAATAAAGATCACAGTTTATAACACAATATAGATCACAGTGTACAAATATCCTAGCAGTTTGTGACTGAATATAGACAGCAGTTTGTAACTCCATAATATATGAATATAAACAACAGTTTGTAACCATGGAACTAGAAGAAACTGGATTGCATACTTTATACCAACACATGTAAACAAACTACAGATTAATTTGTCAGGCATTTTCACATGCAGCTTTGGAACGTAGATAAATGGTACAGGATGAAACTACATGATTTTAACATACTACAGTCTAATCCCTTTTCAGTTTCCATCAAAACATAAAGCTACAGGATGAAACTACAGGAACACCATGAAACTACATGCTATACAAGCAGATGTAAATGTGCCATTTCTTCACCAACCCCTGGCCATCACTTCACAGCAGCAAGTCCAGATTACTTAATAGCACTGCAACAACAAAATATAATTGGATTGTTATAATGCCAAATTACACAAGGGCAAAACACTTCTGAACAAATAGTGACTAAGGTGGAGCTTAAACCTTGGGAAACAGCAAAATCCATCCACAGCATAAACATAACCCAACCCACTAATGATTTTGCCCAAAGAACGGGCAGAGAAACACACAGATTCCTGCAGCACCTCACAAGGAGGCAAAAGGGATCACCTTTCAATCACATGCAAGTATGTAACGCACACACCAGATTCCACATACCCACATGGACATGGACAGACACACGCATGAGAAATCCACACAGATAGATGCCAACCGCATCCCCAATTTAACGTTCATCGTCGGAATTACGCAAAGATGATTCATTCAGGTTCAGGTAGCTGGGAGTGCAGACCTGTTTGGAAATTCAAATTGATAAGATCGTCTTTTACGTGAAGGGATATTGTAGTTGCAAAGAGAATGTTCATGCAATGACAAAATACCTCTCCTAGTAAAATACTAGAAACCTACAGGCCTTGTGAACATGCTAGTAGACAAACAGAAACCATAAAGTCAGAATGATCCGACCCCCAACAGTAAATAAACTAACAGGCAGAACTATGTTGATTGTAACCTGGCACATCATGTATGTGCTACTCTATCTGGGGAGAGCACTGTTAATTTCACTGAATCTTGTAATCTGAATCTGTTAAAAGGACCCCCTCAGGCCCTCATAGATAACACTGTCTATTTACAGTACACTAGTTGTATGCCCGTGCGTTGCTACGGCTAACTAAGTTTTTCTATTGTTGCAAACGTAAACTGCACATATATCGATTATATAGTTTGCAGCCATTATAAATGCCAATTATTATTGTATTTCAAATTTGAAATATGTCGTTAACATGAATATATAAGTATTATTAAGGAAGCCATTCATCCAAATGCTGGGGCATCAAGGGTTAAGAACTTCCTTTTAGATAATGTTATACGCAGTCATTAATAAGAACTCGTTTTTTTCTTGCTTTTTTAAATTCTTGATATGGACCTTTCCATTGTCCTTGATGGTGAGATCCTTATGCGGTGATTCCTGAAGGTACAGGCAGAAAATAGGGGATTCTCAACCCTTGTGGCTTATTGACTGTCATACCAAAGATGTTCCACTTGAATATAAATGTGAACATATTGTCGTCGAAAGGGCAGAGCGGTATGCGAGAAAGAAACGCCCTCCGCCCAGCACAACCTTGTCATCAAAAGGCCAGCGAGGTATGAGAGAAAGAAACACCCTCCACCCAGCACAAACTTCAGGTCGACAGTGTTCCTCTAAAACCGTGGACTACAAGTCTTGTGCGGTTTCACGGTTTGCTAGCTTGGTCAATGTTTCTCAGCAGTATAACTTTGGCAGTTTATGTTCAATTTAAGAGAGTGTGGGTAGCCTATTAGGATCTCCCTATTGTTCTTTTACCATATACTCCTTTTTGATTGACCTTTTCTTTGGTCCTAATTAAGCCAGACAAAGTTATATCAAAACATTTTATGAAATGATGGGCTTGATACTAAATTATACACCAACTTTAGAAAATGCTATTGATGTACGTCACATGTCATGCAATAAAGGAACAAAGTTCCATCACAGCCACACAGCTTAGTTCCTACTAATATTCTATTTCCCAACACTTGGTGTGACAATAATATTGAAGATATGATATAATACAGAGATAAATCATGTCAAATAGTTCAAGTTGACCGCCTTTTATTTAAAATTGATTCCAGTTCCATAAAATCACCAACATCACTTGTATCTTGTATCCCTGCCTATATGTATCCGCAAACAATGGAGCAGGAATAGGGGCACGAAGCAAAGTTGATACCCCATGAACCTCAACAAAATTGTATTGATCCATGCAAGCCTTCACGCAACAGGTTATTTTAACTAATATTGAACAGATGAAATACAAAAATAATATTCATTTTGCCTCACCAAATTAAAAATATATACATACTGAAAAAAATACACCATGCAGCTTGCATAAATTACAATAGGGGAAAACTTTGTCGGGTTCTCAACACTACTGGTTGCTTCAACAAGTGCATGTTTTTGAAACAGGGATAAGAAGGTGCATGTCCTGAATAAGCCACGGGTGCAAGCGACCAGCGATAAGTACAGCAGCAACCGTACAGATTTAACAGTAAACATATGTAGAGGCGTTGTAAAAAAAATGTAATTAGCAGCAACAATGACAGAAAACAGAACCCCTTTCCGGCCATTTAGAAATGTTTATTTTTTTAACAATTAGCCCATCAGCAGCAACCATTCTTCACAAGTAATTCCTGTGCGACATGTTTTCATATTTTTCATGATATTGACACAAAGCAATCTTGTTAAAATTAAGATCATGTTCAGAAACGTCACAGTTGAGTAGACGAACAAGTACCTCCTAAAGAGGAGTTGGCGACAGTGTGAACACTGTTTTTTAGGCCTTCGCTGAGCATGTTGTGCACAAACACATACACGTCGAGGCACTGACCGCTATACTTTCATTCACAAAAACATTTCCAGTGTCTAACATAGTAGTTTCGATCTTCACAACACTGCCCAGCGTCTAACATACATCTTAACACTGCAACTGATAGCACAAATACTTAGAATAGAAATTGGTTCGCGCGTTCCTCTCTTAACATGTAATGCCCAGACATTAATCCAAAGCGAACATATGCACCAAATTACTAATTACATCGACATTTAAAGCGATGTATACACACCAAACTGCGCTCAAACTTGACCTCCCAGTATCCGTTACATAGTAATCCACTTCTGTTACTAAAACCAATTTTCTCAAACAATAAAATAGTGACGGACTGAAAAAACAAACCAATTGGCGGTGGGGAAGATATTTGCATGCTCGGCAATCTCCTCCATGGGTCCGAATTCCGATAAGAACACCCTTACTGCCACCAATGCTGCCACCCTAACCTGATACAACAAATAGAGGTGGTTCAGTGAAGCGGACATATATCAAGTATAATTACATGGTAAAAGAGAAACTGGCGCACATCTTGCGGAACATACTGTTGATACTCTACAGGTTAGGAGCAAGGCAAGATTCAGAAGAAAAAAATGTTTGGCAAGACAAAGTGAGAATTAAATGACTAAGAACTATGTAACGTAATAAATAAAAATGACAAAAGGAAGTCCATTTTTTTTGAAGCTTAAAGGAAGTCCATTTGGTCAATATGATCCCTTGAACAAAACTTAACTGCATCCCTTGTCCAAAGCTTAGGTTTTTCAGTTACTGCCGATCTTACATTAACTCAAGAAGAAAGACTTAGCTGCCGTATGCCATTGCTAAACTGAAAGGGTGGACAGCACCAAGAGAGGCGGTAAAAATATGCATCAAATAAAATGTCCAACAAGAATTAAATATATGTAGCATTTGCAATTACTGATCTACATGACTAACCTATTTCTTTAATAAGACAATAGCACTACTATATAGACTGAGAACTCCAAGCAGTACAATGGAAAGGTTCCATGTGATGCAGATATTGCGTACAACCTTGCTTTACAATTTGAGACATGTGAAAGACATTATCAAACCAACTGAGAAGGATAAATATCAATGTTTTCACTCTATCGCTTGTTACAGTATAAGATATATGCGTCAGTAGTTACTGAAATGATTCGGTCTAGAAAGTAGAATATTTCCTCTATTTTCAACACTATCGAACCTCTGAAGTGATTCAACCCCTTAATTCAGGCTTCTTTTTTCTTTGGTTGATGGACATGCAATCCTTACCTCGAATGCATGTACGCGGTGGGAGATGATCAGATGAGGGATCAGCGTGGCCGGTGTCGTCGCTGCTGTGATACAGCGCCGGGGGCGGCGGAAAGTTCGACAGGGATGGATCGGCCGCATACGAGGAGCAAGAAGAGGCGGGAGGGCGGGTTCCCGTGGCCCGGCGCCGGCGCTGCTTCCCTACAGAACTGGGGCCGACGCAAAGCTCGACGGCGATGGAGGTCGTCTGCGTACCAGGAGCACCTAGAGGCGGAAACCTGGGGCGGAGCGTCGGGGCGTGCGAGCGGCGGCCGGCATGGCCAAACCCTAGGCGGCGGCGGCCCTCTGTCGCGGCTCGCGGGGAAGGACGAGAGTTTGCAGAAAACTGTTCGCTTCATGTTCACGTTTGGGCAGACGATGCGGGCATGCGCGTGCTTTTCTCGTTGGGCCGGCCCATGCGAGCGATCGAGTAAACGACGGTGTGGCAAACAACGGGACGACGTAGGCAATTCCTATACATCGCGTACCGCGATGCGAGGATAGCTTCGCGTACCCCCCGACGCAAACTGGGCCTGGCCCATTCTATGCTTCCGACCGCGACGCCGTTCTTTTTCGTCTCTTCTTCGCATCGTCTTCTTCCCGCAGCAGCACAGGTCAGTCTCCTTCTCCTCCCTCTGCAGATCTCTCTCGCCCTGGGGTTTAACCTCTTCTAGATCCTTCTACGACCTTTTCCGCGCCCCACCTCGTCCCCTCCTCCCCTCTTCCGTGCCTCCGGGGCTGTGCGGTCCAGGTCCGGATCTGAATCCGCGCTGTCCGCCACGATCGATCTGATCACCTGCATGCGTCGTAGCTGCCATGGTTCGGTGTACGTTGCCACGATCGTCGAGACAAATCTGACCGTGAATTGCTCTGTTTCTTACTGGCCAGCTCGAAAGCGGAGGGCGCAAGGGGATCGCGACGAATCTCAAGGCAATTAACGATTTCCCTGTCGACTTGTGGCCACTAATGGCGGCTAGCCTTTTTACTGAGCATCTTCTCGTGTTCGTGCAGATCATTGACCTGTATGTGGTTTTCGCGGTGGCGTCTGCCCTTGTTCAGGTGAGATTTTTTTTTACTTATACACTCTTTTACCAGGATATCTGGGGCCAAATCTTTCTTGGAACAACGTGTCGTTTCTTAAGAAATACTGTGACCTCTTTTTCTGTAGTATAGAATGAGGATGTAGGAATTGTACGCCATAGGCACCACACATTGTAGGTGGTTGACACATATGTTGTTGGTTTATTTAACTACATTTCTCAGTGTTAGTCTATGAATAGAAGTAGGCTATCAACTTTGTAGGTATCTGATGTACCTTGTATCTATCTAGCAACCAATTTGTGTATGTCTAGATGCCATGGACCGCTCTCCAGCCGTATGCCCCTCAATGCTTGGTTTGGCAGATGAAATGTGTGATATAGTCAGATTCTTAAGTTCAGTGCAAGTTTCATGTCAGCACTTTGTTTTTACTGGCTGAGCATTCATGTAGGTCTTGTGTTCATGTCATAAGCCATATGGCTTCTCTTCACCCTTAGTTGCAAAGTAAGGCTTGCCGTGCTAGTGCACAGCCATTGCAAACTACTGAAATGTTGTTTTATGTTTCAAAACAGGTCGTTTACATGGGAATAGTTGGGTCATTCCCTTCAACTCGTTCCTATCAGGTGTCTTGTCATGCATAGGAACTGCAGTGCTTGCTGGTGCGTATTTCTTACCTGCTCTCAATCCTGGCTACCCTTCCTTGGTTGCATGATATGATCGTTGACGTTTTTTGCAGTTTGCCTCCGTATTCAAGTCAACAAGGACAACAAGGAATTCAAGGTAACTCTACATTCACTATTATTTGTTGCCACTATTTATTCTCTGGGTGCTAGCATAACATTTTATGTCAAAACATCATGTGCAGGATCTTGCTCCGGAGAGGGCCTTTGTAGATTTTGTACAGTGCAATCTGGTACTCCACCTGGTGATCATGAACTTCCTCGGATAAGAGCACATGTCCTACAAGCTATCAAGATTTTTTAGTGTTCTAATGTCTGAAATGTCACCATGTTAGATATTCATGTGGTATCACACACTGCCTATGTAATCCGAGAGTTTCTCTTTGAACTATATGAGTTTGGTGGATGTATCGTTAGCAGTTCATGGCAAAACATGTATGCATCTCCATGTGCCAAAATATTTTAAAAAAGGTCCCACTTTCAAAAATGGTTCCAAAAGTATAATGGTTCCATTTTTTAAATTGGTTCCGAAATAAAAAATGGTTCCATTTTAAAAATGGTTCCGTAATTAAAATTGGTCCCATTTTAACAAATGGTTCCGAAATTAAAAATAATAATGGTTCCAAAGTTAAAAATGGTTCAAAAATAATAATGGTTCCATTTTTAAAATTGGTTCCGAAATAAAAAATGGTTCCAGTTCGAAAATCGTTCCGAAGTTAAAAATGGTTCCAAAAATAATAATGGTTCCATTTTAAATTGGTTCCGAAATAAAAAATGGTTCTACTTTGAAAATCGTTCCGAAACTAAAAATGTTTTCGAAATTAAAATTGGTCCCATTTTCAAAAATGGTTCCAAATTTTATAATGGTTCCATTTTTAAATAGGTTCCGAAATAAAAATGGTTCCTTTTTGAAATGATTCTGAAATAAAAAATGGTTCCGAAATTAAAATTGGTCCCATCTCCAAAAATGCTTCCGAAATTAAAAATGGTTCCAAATATAATAATGGTTCCATTTTTAAAAATGGTTCCGAAATTAAAAATGGTTTCATTTTGAAAATCGTTCCGAAATTAAAATGGTTCCGAAATTAAAATTGGTCCATTTTCAAATATGGTTTAAAATTAAAAATGGTTCCAAAAATAATAATGGTTCCATTTTTTTAAAATTGGTTCCAAAATAAAAAATGGTTCCGAATTAAAAAAATCCCATTTTCAAAAATGGTTCCGAAATTGAAAATGGTCCCATTTTAAAAATGGTTCCGAAATTGAACCATTTTGAAAATCGTTTCGAAATTAAAAATGGTTCCAAAATTAATAATGGTTTCATTTTTTAAAATGTTTCCGAAATTAAAATTGGTTCGTTCCAAAAATAATAATGGTTCCATTTTGAAAATGGTTCCGAAATTAAAAATGGTTCCATTTTTGAAAATGGTTCCGAAATTAAAATGGTTCCAACTTCAAAATTGATCCATTTTAAAAATGGTTCAATTTATAAAAATCGGAGGAATACCTAGCGTACTTTGAGAATCAGTTCCATTTTTAAAATTGGTTCCGAAATAAAAATGGTTCCAGTTCGAAAATCGTTCCGAAGTTAAAATGGTTCCAAAAATAATAATGGTCCCATTTTAAAATTGGTTCCAAAATAAAAAAATGGTTCCAGTTTGAAAATCGTTCCGAAACTAAAATGTTTCCGAAATTAAAATTGGTCCCATTTTAAAAAATGGTTCCAAATTTTATAATGGTTCCATTTTTAAATAGGTTCCGAAATAAAAAATGGTTCCGTTTGAAAATGGTTCCAAAATTAAAATTGGTCCCATCTCCAAAAATGCTTTCGAAATTAAAAAATGGTTCCAAATATATAATGGTTCCATTTTAAAAAATGGTTCCGAAATTAAAAATGGTTTCATTTTGAAATCGTTCCGAAATTAAAATTGGTCCATTTTCAAATATGGTTTAAAATTAAAAATGGTTCCAAAAATAATAATGGTTCCATTTTTTAAAATTGGTTCCAAAATAAAAATGGTTCCGAAATTAAAAAAATCCCATTTTCAAAAATGGTTCCGAAATTGAAAATGGCCCCATTTTAAAAAATGGTTCCGAAATTGAACCATTTTGAAAATCGTTTCGAAATTAAAATGGTTCCAAAATTAATAATGGTTTCATTTTTAAAATGGTTCCGAAATTAAAATTGGTTCGTTCCAAAACTAATAATGGTTCCATTTTGAAAATGGTTCCGAAATTAAAAATGGTTCCAATTTATAAAAATCGGAGGAATACCAAGCGTACTTTGAGAATCAGTTCCATTTTTAAAATTGGTTCCGAAATAAAAATGGTTCCTGTTCGAAAATCGTTCCGAAGTTAAAAATGGTTCCAAAAATAATAATGGTTCCATTTTTAAAATTGGTTCCGAAATAAAAAAAATGGTTCCACTTTGAAAATCGTTCCGAAACTAAAAATGTTTCCGAAATTAAAATTGGTCCCATTTTCAAAAATGATTCCAAATTTTATAATGGTTCCATTTTTAAATAGGTTCCGAAATAAAAATGAGTCTGTTGTGAAAATGGTTCTGAAATAAAAAATGGTTCCGAAATTAAAATTGGCCCCATCTCCAAAAATGCTTCCGAAATTAAAAATGGTTCCAAATATAATAATGGTTCCATTTTTTAAATGGTTCCGAAATTAAAAATGGTTTCATTTTAAAATCGTTCTGAAATTAAAAATGGTTCCGAAATTAAAATTGGTCCCATTTTCAAGTATGGTTTAAAATTAAAAATGGTTCCAAAAATAATAATGGTTCCATTTTTTAAAATTGGTTCCAAAATAAAAATGGTTCCGAAATTAAAAAAAATCCCATTTTCAAAAATGGTTCCGAAATTGAAAATGGTCCCATTTTAAAAATGGTTCGAAAATGAACCATTTTGAAAATCGTTTCGAAATTAAAAATGGTTCCAAAATTAATAATGGTTACATTTTTAAAATGGTTCCGAAATTAAAATTGGTTCGTTCCAAACTAATAATGGTTCCATTTTGAAAATGGTTTCGAAATTAAAATGGTTCCATTTTTGAAAATGGTTCCGAAATTAAAAATGGTTCCAACTTCAAAATTGATCCATTTTAAAAATGGTTCCAATTTTTAAAAATCAGAGGAATACCTAGCGTACTTTGAGAATCAGTGAAACAGTCAGCGAACTACTTTTTTTTAGCAACGAACAGTCAGCGAACTTGTTGTATAAAAGTGCAAACGAAAGAAACAGTCAAACGAACGAACGAAACAATCAAACCATCGAAGGAAACAGTCAAACGAACGAAACAGGCAAACCTTCTCGCGCGAGCGCGTGCGAAGCTGCTCCTGGGCCTGGCCCATGAGCGCGCCGCGGGGATGGAGGGGTACGCGAAGCGTCATTTCCCTCCGCGTGCCGCGATGTATAGGCGCTCCCGACGACGTACCAACATACGAACTCGCATTTAATAATAAAGAAATTACCTTATCAGGTGCATTTACAATACAAAATTTGATGAGATTGCTCAATACTAGAAAATACTTCAGAAGATTTTCTAATAGAGAGATGTCTCCTGATGCGGCTAGGGTATGAAGTGGCAGCAACTTACTCTACAACAAGGAAGCAACTATCAATGAGAAGAAAGAAGCATACAAATCGGTACACGCAAGTATGGGTACTCCAGCAATACAACCACTGGTTGTGCAGATAACCAAGTGTCCAACACCCCAAAAATTATCCGATACGACCTAAGTTATGTATTGTTAATGGTAACATGTTTTACTTAATCACAAGAATTTTGTATACACAAATTATCTGATACGACATAAGTTATGATTATTTGATTTACCATCCAACCATAACACTCATGTACTGCATATACACTTGCACAGATCACTGGTGCATATAGAGAGGTATGTACAAACTGAATAAGGCTCATCCATCTTCTATAAAACTTGTATGCCAAATTATCCAGTAAGCACTTTTACGCAGCACATACTGACATACAGATGAGATGATCATACCAAAAGGGGATGTATGCTAAGACCTACTCCCTCCGTTCTAAAAAGGATGACTTCCATTTGTGTGCATGCGACCGTATCTATACATGTAACATGTCTAGATACGTCCGCATTTAGAGAAATGGAAGTCATCCTTTTTGGAACGGAGGGAGTAAGATATGAAAATAAGCCAAAAGCATGCATAGACCACGTAATCATCATATGAACGCACAATCAACTAGATAAATATGTTCATCAAAACGCGAGCCGCCAATGGCCGGGTTTGATTCAGAACGCGAGCCTGTAGAGGGAAAATGATTTTTTCTTCGGGAGATGAAGAAAAAAGAGAGAGAGAGGGGTGAGCGGTGAGGGGTCGGTTGGGTTGATTCAACCAAGCCGGGCCGAGTTGGCCCAGTTCTTTTGACCCCAATTCAGCGTTGGCCTCAGCCCATTAGATTCTAAGATTAAAAAAATCATTTCCTTTTCTTCCTATTTTTATAAGATGCACATACTTAACCAATCAAGAATAATACATTACCCTTAATTACCAAAATCATATATTAAATTTGGTTTTAGTCAAGTGATTTATGAGCTAGATATATTTGGATTAAAAACAAAATTCAAATGTACTACATAGTGTGAGGATTGAAAATTTCTTAATTATTAAAAAAATTGTCATCAATGATGATGGAATTCCTTCATTGTTTTCGATGATGTCGTCTTTCTTTACTTCCAGCATGCTGGTTTAACCTGCACTGCCAGCATATAGTAGTGCATCGGACCTAATCAGCTATGCACGCAAGGTATCCCATCAAACTTGGACAACTTAGCGCGGCAATTCGTGTAAGTTTAAAGTTATTGAATTTGTAAACAAAAAATCATTTTTCTGGAATTCGTGTAAGTAAGTAGGGCCCACATTGCAGGAATTGAATTTTTCTGAATTATTCTGCGAAAAGAAATAATTCCTGACAGCCTGGGCCCACGCTTACGTCGCAATGACGTCATCAATTGAGTCTTGACCACTTAGGGCATCTCCAGCCGTTGTGCCCCCCTCCCCCCCAGCCCAAAAACGGCGCAATTTTGGGCCGCCGCGGCGCAAAACAGCGCTATTCTGGATCCTGGGGGGCTCGTTTTCCAGCCGCGAACCCACCAAGTTCCGGCCCAACAATTCAAAAACGCCGGGAAATTTCAAAGGCGATTTTCATTCATATTTGGCGCAAAAACGGCCGATTACATTGCGAAACTAAACTTAAAAACATTTAAAACATTTATTTCGGCGATCCAAAGGGCTAGTTGATGCCCAGGCTGTTGCGGATCGCCTGGCTGTAGTCGCCGTCGTCGTCGTCAGAGCCGTCGTCGCCGGGAGGCTTGCTCGGGCCTTCGCCGGCGTCGCGCTGCAGCTTGCTGAGCAGCACGGCCTGCCTGAACTCGTCGTCGTCCTCGCTGGAGCTGTCGAGTTTGTAGTACTCGATCTCCGGCGCCACGGGAGGAGGCGGGATACAGCGGCGGCGGTCCGCATAGGCGGCGGCGGCATTGCGCGTTCCCGGCGCACCTCCTCCTCGCGCTTGCGCTCCAGCTCGGCGAGGACTGGCGCTGGCGCTCCATCTCCAGGTCGGTGAAGTCGACGAAGCTCCAGTCGTCGGCGAACTCCGGCGGCGCCGGCTGGACGGTGTTGAAGGAGGCCTCCTCCGCCTCCTTCAAGCCGGGCCACTCCTCTTCCGGCTCCTCCTTGGGCTCCTTCTTGGGCTCCTTCTTCGGCTAGACGAGGCGCCGGAATAGGGAGCGAGGAGGGGACGCCGTGCGGCGCTGGGAGGAGCGCGGCTCGCCGATGCGCAGAGCGCCGCTGCGCATGGGGGCAGGGCGCCGGAGTTGAGGGTGGGAGGGGTAAGGGAGCAGGGCGCGGCACGTGTACCTGGAGGCGTCGAGCGCACGCCGGAGGAAGAAGACGTGGCGGAGGAGGAGGACGCCGCTCCCATCCGTCGCAGCGTCCACGACGAGACCCGCGACGACATGGTCAGCCGGGGCTCATTGCCGGCGGCGATAAAGTCGAGGACCCACTGGAGGCGGCGGTGTGGGCCGCCCCACCAACGCTTGCGCCCCTTGTAGTTGTGGCGGCCCTCCACCTGGCCGTTGTTGCCGCGGTCGGCGACGTCCTGGTCGTGGCGGCGCTGGAAATAGAGCTGCCAGAAGGCGTCGTTGCCCTCCGCCCTGCAGCGCGGATCCGCGGCCTGCTCATCCGTTAGGTTTTGGCGAGCCTCGGCGATGGCGTAGTCGAACTCGACGCCGGCGGGGACTGGGGGCACGGGGATGCCACCGCGCTGAGCTGCCACGCCTCCTGGCCGCCGGAGGCGCCGGGGACGCGCATATCAGGCGGGCACGGGTACCCGGCGTGGTACAGAGCCCACGCCTCTTCCTTGCGGAGGTGGCGGCGGGTCCAGCCGTTGGCGGCGGCGGCTTCGTCGGCCATTGCTTTCTGGCGGCGAGAGAGAGGAGGCAGAGGCGGCGAGAGAGTGTGTAGAGGGACGGCGAGGGGCGGGGGATTTTATAGCGCGGCGCGGCCAGGCGAAGGGGTGGTGGTGGCGCGTCATTACTGCGCCGCGTGGCCGTCGATTGGACGTCGAAGCGACGAGAGCCGGCCACGCCATTAGTCCGGCAGCCTTTGACCGGCGCGCTCACTGGCCGCTGGTCACGCCATTAACTCCGACAGCCTTTGACCGGCGCGGGAGCCGAGAGGATGAGGACGCGGCCGCTCACGGGCGGTGTCGTGGTGGGATCACGACAGATGCCATGGGTATGGCTAAGATGGGGCCGAATGGTCGTTGGGGAATCCGGGAGGGTTTATGCACTCTCGAAGTGCACAAGCAAGAACACACCAAAAACCGCAAGAACACAAACTGAAAACCAATCAACCAAGAACACGAAGCACACCACGATGTACCCTGCTTCGGGGCCCTCTTGCGGAGGTAACACCCTACTGCAGCACTATCCTAGTCAGTGTATAGCTCAAGGTGACAAGTACAAGCTGCTCCTCGAGCTGTGCGATGTTATAATGGTGAGAGCTTGAGGTGGGAGATGAAGTTACAAGGAGAATGAACTAGGATGCCGGGGTCTCTTTCCTCTCTTTTCCTCCTTTGTTTCTCGTCCCTTCACGCAGGAGGGGGGGAAGCTCCCTATATAGGCCAGCCGGGTTACCGTAATGCCCCTCGCCGAGCACTGTAGCCATGCCTCTGCTTTGATCATCATTGTACTCCTGTCAGGGACAAGACATGACCTGCCCATCCCCTGCGTCACCACAGTGGAGCTAGGATGTCCCCTCTGACTGAGACAGGACGTAGCCGCGCCGAGCTACCTCGTAGCCCTGACCCCGGATCTCCCGGGGTCAGCGGTCAGAGACGTGCTGCCCCGCTGAACCCGGGGCATGCCTCTGCCACGCTCCGTGACAGACGCTCCCGTGTCAGGCGGGAAGTGACAGGAGCATTGACTCCTATCCGAGCTATGGCCTCCTGCCGTGGTTAGCCGGGTCCTGCGCATAAGATCTTTTACCAGGTCGGACTTCACTTCCTTCCTGTAGCCTCCTGCACTCACAACCCAAACCATAGCACCGAGGTGGTTAGCTCGGCTGATCATAGCTCGGATCCTGAACCTCGGCCCATGCCAATGGGATACTTCGGACCCTTCTGGTCCAAGATAGGTCGGCCTGTATTCTCCAGGTCAAGATGAAGCTCGGACTCTCAGGCCCCAACAGGTCGACCCTTTCCGTACCTCGGCACGCCTTTGAACTCCACTTATACCAAGCCTTGACCATACCCGGGGGTACTCCCCCGGCATTAGTCCCCGAAGCTGGTGCGGTCCTACGACCTCGGATGGAGGGCCGTAGCAGGTTCAAAATAAGCAAGGCACCATCTCTAGAACCGACCTCAAACATAGTTCCGCCGAGGTACTTCCCACATGCCACCACCTAATCCGAGGTAGATATGTACCTGAACTTTCCGAGCTATCTGACTCAGCACAATCTTGCCTCAAGATCTTCCGAGGCACGTGGCGAAGAATCTCTGCCCGGGCTTCGAAATCCGGACCTCTGGAAGACAGGTCCTGACCACACGCCGCCCTCGTCAGCCGGACCCACCGAACAGCGCACCTGCGCACTCAAGTACTTGACCAACTTGACCGCCCCGACCCCTCGATTCTCGCGCTGACCTGTACAGAAAATCCGGCGCTGGCGGTTGCCACTCTGCGGCCCACGATGTGGCCGATCGTGCGGCCACCAACCGCGCAACCGTGCGCACACCCGCACACGATCCCGCGCCTTCCCGATAACCGCGCGGTAGTGCGCAGTTAACGCGCGCCGTTACCGCACGCTGCCCATAAATAGGGGCCCAGGGGTAACTTCATCGTCTTCTTCCCCACTCGCCCATTGCTCCGCGCCCACTGCACCGTGCACTCTGCCTCCATCGCCACCGTCGAGCACTCGCCGGAGACTTAGCTGTCTCGAAGAACCTCGCCGGAAACGCGCACCGCGCCTTGTGCCGCCACTCCGCCGTCGATCCTTCCCCGATCTTCGAGTACCTCATCGGTGAGTTCCTCATCTCCCCTCCATTGCCATCGCCATGAACAGGTTCATCCTTCGATGAACTCGAGGATCTGGATGAATCCGATGACTGAGGAACCCGATGCTCTATCTTTGCACTCTTTTAGCCATTTAGATCTTGTCTAGACTTGTATCAGACACACCCGTAGCATTGTCCTTTTAGGTTTGCCCCTTGATGAACTCGAATTTATCTTCCTTTTTAGCTCACCGGTAGATCTTTGCTAGTATCTCGCACGGTAGAAACATGTTTCCCGCCTAAATCTTTAGCTCGGCTGTCTGAATGATCCGAGGTATCTACTCCGGCTGAACCTTGAACTGTCCGAGGTACTTACCCCGGTTGAACCTCTTTTCTGCAGGAAAGTGCCAACATGTCGGCAATTGCTAAGTCAAACCGCGCCGAGGTTTCCGCCAGCGAGAGAGGTGGATGGGATGGCTCGGACGTCACCGACGACGATATCAAATGGCTCAAAGAAACTCATCGAATCCCAGCCGAACTGCTGTATCGGCTTCACACTGGGGACGGCGAACCGATCGCCAACCCCGGCGAGAAAGTGGTGTTTGTCTCTCACTTCGAGCGCGGATTCGGACTTCCGGCCAGCAAGTTCTTTCGAGAATTTCTGAAGTTCTTCGGCTTGCAGCCGCACCACCTCCCAGCTAACTCCATACTACAGCTGTCGTGCTACGCAGCTTTCTCTGAAGGATATCTCGGCCTCTGGCCGAGCGTTGAGGGCTGGGCCAAGTACTTCCAGCTGAAGAAACAGAGCATCCCCAACAAGGAGGTGTGAACAAGGATATGACTGCCTGTGGTGCGGCCGCTATCTCACCCCGGCTGGGCTCCGAGTTCCCACGGATCAAAGGCCTGGAGAGCTGCAAGAAGTGGAATCGATCCTTTTTCTATGTGAGGAACCCCGGTACTGCCGACCTCATCAACCTCCGGACTTCCAGCTCGGCCCTCCCACTGCACAACTCAATTGGGATTTCAACCCGGAGGACGCCTACGCCGAGGTTCAAGAGATCCATGAATACATGCTGGATCTCAAGAAAAGAGGGTGGGGTTCCGATGACATCCTCCGGACTTTTGTGGATCGAAGGTCAGCCCCCTCAACAACGAGCCCATAAGATCTGCCATATGGAAGGTCTACTCGATCCTACTCGGATCAGCAGCAAGGCGCTCTCCAAGGCCTCAGTTTGGCGCCGGGTCAAAGCCGTTGCCCAGACTGAGATGGACGAGGAGTGGACATGGGGCGTGGAGCCTCACAACAGAGAAAATCTTCCGGAGCAAGTGAGTACTTACTAAATTTCCGAGCTTACGCTCCGGTCTTGCACACCTCGGTTGCTTCTTAACTCAATTCTTTTTTGCCACTCCTGCAGCGGTTCGCCCGGCAGCTGATCGAGGACGGCCCGGAGCCGTCGAACTGGGCTCCTGCCCGCCTCGCCCTGGAAGGTTCAGAGACTGAAGACCCGGACAATGAGGATCACCTTCCGATCCCTAAGGCCGTTCCGAGGTCCGCCCCAAAGACTGGCTCCTCCAACCCGGGTAAGAAACAAGTTCCCAGTTCCATCAGAGACTGGTCTGACGACGATGATGACGATGACGATTGCCAAATTCTGGAACCTGTCAACATTATTCCCATTTCATATGCTCCTCCAACATATAAGAACTTTCATCCAGCGTCTGCAGCTTCCCGGAAGCGCTCAGGACCTGGTACCTCGGATGCCGAGGCTTCCAAGACCTCGGATACTGCGGCGCCCAAAGCCAAGCGTGCCAAGAAACCTCGGCGAGCGCAAGAAACGAGGCCCGTGGAGGAAGATGCGTAAGTCACCTTTGCTCCTCCTTACTCTCACGCTGCTCCGAGGTTAAGTTTTTTACACTCTAACTTAATCTTTCTCTTTCGTCTAGCCCGGCTCGGCAGTCAAGCAGAGCCATAGCTCGATACACTCACCACTGCCTCCAGTGGTTGAAGCTCAGACCCGAGGTGAGGTTAACCTCGGAAGCCCCGCCAGAGCTCTCCTCCAGACGTCCATTGACCTTACCAGCCCGGAGAAGACCATCTCCTCCCCGGTGCGCGTCTCCTCCGCCGAACTTCCACCCCGAGCTCTGCTCCCGCCGAGATCAGACTCCTCCCCTCCTCAGAAGGATGCGGAGACAGATCGCGCCAAGACTCCGGTTAAGACCGTGCAGGAGCCTCGGCTCTCCCCCAAGTCTCAAGCTGCGCGCAACCAGCAGCAACAGCAGCAAAGAAGAAACAACAACAACAACTGCAGAAGCAAAAGCTCCAGCAGCAGCAGAAAGATTCAGCTCAAATGTTGAGCCCCCAAACAGCCACAGCAAACTCCGATGCCGCCACCGCCACGGGACCCAAGGCTGCGAGCACCCAACTGGTGCCGCACGTTCCTGCGTCTGCGCCGAGGTCCACCTTGACCAAGACCGCGCCCTCGAGCTCTCAGGTCGCCACCTCCCGAGCTCTTTTTGCTGCTACCACTCAGCCGGACATCAGCAGCTGGGAGGTCGGGCAACTCCGGACCAAGAGCGGGAACAGCTTAGGCTCGGAGAAGCTATGACATAGACTGGAACTCGGCTGACACTGCCGAGGTCTCCTCTAACCCGAGCTCTGAGCATCCGTTGGACCCAGCGCCGTGCTCCATCATTTACACATGCAGACTGCAGTCCTTGATTGCAGCAAGAAGGCCTCGGTAAGTTTCTTTACAACTCTCTTTCTTCCTTTGATATCAAATGACAAACATACACTATTCCCAGTCCCCGAGATTCGGGTTGAGCAATTGACACTCCACCGAGTTAAAATTGCTCGGCTTGAATCTCAAAAACTTGTCATTTCTCCATGCTGAGTCCCCGAGGCCAATGCCAAGTCCCCGGGCCTCGGGTGCTAAAATACCTCGGATTTCTTCGAACTGATCTCTCTATTTTTCAGGAATGCAACAATGCTCGGACAAAGGTCTTCAAGAACCTCCTGCTGGATCACAACAGACTGAAGAAGTCTCACCGGACTCTTCTATCCGCAAGGAGCAGAGCGACAAAGATTACGCCTCCAAGTTGAAGACAGCCGAGGATGAAATAGCTCGGCTGCAACAAGAGCTGAACCGGGCTAACGAAGCCAAACTGCTGTGGAGGACGCTATGAAGGTCAAGGACCAGGCCGCCGAACAGCAGCAAAGCTTGCCAAGACCCTGGAGAGCCGCGCCACCTCGGCCGAAGCCGAACTTACCGCCCTCCGAGCTATCTCGAAAAGCTGGTTGTCCGAGCTTACTCGGATTAATCCAAATGGACAGTAAGTTTCTTTCCCCTTTTCCTTATTTTCTGCCGACCTAGACCCCGTGCCACCGTATGCCTTATTTCAGCGACAGCCTTTTTGTCCTCTTCAGAGAACTTCGAGCACTCCAAGGACAAGGCTATCCGCGAAGTTCAAGCAGCTCGGGCAAAGAGGGCTGAGACAGAAACCTCAGCGACAGCTGGGATATCCAGGACCACCTTGTCGCCCTTAATGCTCGGATCAGGCCGCTCGAGCCATTGGAACAAGGTTGATGCTGCCATCGAGGTCCACCGTGCCCTCTGGCCCAAGGTTAAGCCCACTTGCATCGACGAGCTCGCCACAAAGCTGAAAGGAGCCGAGGCTAGACTTCGGGAGTGGAGATGCTCATCAGCTCGGGCTGGAGCGGACAAGGCCCTGGTGTTCGTGCTGTCCTGGTATGAAGAGTTGAGATCCACACTGTTACCTCCTGCGCAGGGCTCTCCTTGGAACTCCACCCTGATGGCATTGCGAAACGCCAAGCAGCAGCCGACCTCTTTGCTAGTTATGCAAACACCCGGATCTTTGAGGGCGCCTTTACTCTGAGGACGAAGAGAGCTCGGACGAGGAAGCAGAGTCCGGTGAAGAAAGTTCTGGGCGAGGAAATTGACTTTGACGAGCCTGAGAGTTCCAAGGGCAAGGCGGCAAAACAACCGAGGTGGCTGAAGGCTCTGATGATGACTTCAGCTTCGACGAACCTCCGAACTCCAAGGGCAAGTCCGGCAAAGCGTAGCCACCGAGGTGATTTCCCCGACGTGACGGACCCCGGCATCCACTCCAACACCGAGGTTGTTCCTGCGCCCGAGGTTCCTGCGCCGAGGTCCTTCTTCCGAGGCCTGAACTTGTCTCAACAAAACATTAAATCCCCGGTATGCCGGGTGCAGATGTAACAGACCTTAAGTAGTTTGCCTTGCTACCAGTACTATTAACTTGCTATCCGAACCATGCTTTTCTAAGAATTTATGCCGAACCCTTTTGGAACGAGTCCCCGAGTTCACTTTCGTGTTTACTATATCTGGCATTCTTTGCTCTTGTCTACCATTTAGGCGTTCGACAGTCGAGTCACAAGATTGTTGTTTATAGCATACAGTACTTAGCAAATCTCGAAGTGTGTTTCAAAACCATCCGACATAAACGAAAGGTAAAGACAGGGGTTAGTAAACGACACATGCCGAACTATATTTTTGGACCGAGTCCCCGAGTCCATTTTCATGTCTCCCACGTTTTTTCATCTTTGCTCTTGACTACCTTTTAGGCAGATGCCAGTCGAGTCACAAGATTAGTTACATAGCACACATTACTTGAAGTTTGAGACGAGGTTCAAAATAGTTCGGCATATGAACGAAACTGACAAACAGAAATAAAACACAAGCAAGAGCGAGGCAGTCCCCGAGCTTCAACCTCGGAGTGCCGACATTTATTAAGGATTAACCGAGGTACATACATTGCGCCTTTCATGAGTAGAAAGGTCGGAGTAGAGCTATATTCCATGGTCGCCTGACCTCTGATCCGGGGTTGTCCAGCCCATCTTCCCTTGGTTCCTGCGCATCTATTAGATAGTAGGAATCATTGAGCAGAGCTCGGCTCACAATGAACGGTCCCTCCCATGGAGGTGACAACTTGTGCCGACCTTTCTTGCGCTGCACCAGCCTCAGCACCAAATCTCCCTCGTGAAACACACGAGGGTTGATACTCCGGCTATGATAACGTCGGAGACCTTGCTGGTATATTGCTGACCGAGATGAGGCCAACTCTCTAGCTTCCTCAAGCAGATCTACTGCATCCTCCCGAGCCTCTTTTGCCTCGGCTTCAGTGTACATTGCCACTCTGGGCGCATCATACTCGATGTCAGTGGGTAGCATAGCTTCTGCCCCATAGACCATAAAAAATGGCGTATAGCCAGTTGATCGATTTGGCGTGGTCCTTAGACCCCACAGTACTGCTGGTATCTCATCTATCCAACACCCCGGCGTTTTCAGCAGTGGTTCAATGAGCCGAGCCTTGATGCCGGCCAACACTAGAGCATTTGATCTTTCCACTTGTCCATTAGACTCCGGTGTGCCACCGAGGCTATGTCCAGCCGGATTCCCTTGTTCATGCAAAACCGAGCAAATTCTCCAACAGCAAAGTTGTGCCGTTGTCCGAGATAATGCTATGGGGGTACCCATATCGCAGAATGATCTCCTTCAAGAAAGTCACTGCTGAATGACCATCCAACTTCCGGATTGGTTTCACCTCGATCCACTTGGTGAATTTGTCCACCATCACCAGTATGTGTGTCATGTTACCTCGGGCTGGTTTGAACTCTCCCACCATATCCAAACACCATACCGCAAACGGCCAAGTGATAGGAATTGTTTTGAGCGCCGAGGCTGGCATATGCGTTTGCTTGGCAAACCTTTGGCATCCTTCACATCTCCGGACTATGGCCTCTGCATCAGCAAGAGCAGTGGGCCAATAGAACCCATGCTGAACACCTTGGCCACCAGAGCTCTTGTGCTGCAATGATGACCACACTCTCCTTGGTGGATCTCCAAAAGCATCTCCTTGCCTTCAGCTGGCTCGACACACCGTTGCAACACCTCGGTTACGCTTCTTTTATAGAGCTCCTTGTTGATGATGGTGTACGCCTTGGCCCTCCTTTGATTCTCCTAGCCTCGGTTGTGTCACTTGGCAAGCTTCCCTCCGTTATGAACTTCATGATTTGCTCCGCCCACTCCGGCACTGGGTGCAAAGGAAAAAGTTCCTCGTCCACCTCCATTGGTTCGGCCACCATAATCTCCTCCATTATTTCCTCCACCATCCTGCGACCAGTCCCCGAGTTGATGAGCAGTCCCCGAGGTTCGGTGCGCAGTCCCCGAGCTCTGCCACGCAGTCCCCGGGTCCGACCAAACGCACCGACGTCTACCTCCATTGGAACAGGTCCGGGCTCTTGCTCCGCCGGGATGAAAATAGATTCGGATTCAGGAGAAGGTTTGATTGAAGGAGTTCTCAAGTGATTCAGGGCTACTGGTGGTACTGCCTCTTTGATGAACCGAGCTTTGACAACACGTCGGCAGCATTTTTCTGCCCGAGGTATATGCCTGTACTCACACCCTTCAAAGAACCCGGATATCTTTTGCACATGGAACCGATATAACGCCATGTTGGCATCCAGAGCATCCCAAGTTCCAGAAGATTGTTGCACCACCAGGTCGGAATCGCCGAAGCACTCTACACGCCGGATACCGATCTCCTTTGCCACCTTGAGGCCATGGATTAAGGCCTCATACTCCGCCACATTGTTTGATGCTGAGAAATGAATCTGCAGCACGTACTTCAGCTGATCTCGCTTTGGCGAGGTGAGGACTATTCCAGCCCCCAGCCCGATCTTTGTCTTGGACCCATCAAAATGCATTTTCCAATAATTATAGTCCGGCCTGGGTGGCTCATACTGCATCTCGGCCCAATCACAAAAGAAGTCCGGCAACGCCTGGGATTTAATTGCATCTCTTCTCTCATAATGTGGTGCATATGGAGACACCTCAATCGCCCATTTGGCAACTCGGCCAGTTGCATCTTTGCACCCGATGATCTCCGAGATTGGAGCTTCGCACACCACCGTCATGGGATGCTCCTGGAAATAATGCTTCAACTTCTTGACCGCCAGGTAGACACCATACGTCATCTTCTGGTAGTGAGGGTAATTCTGCTTCGAGGTAGAGATCACCTCGCTCAAGTAATACACCGGTCTCTGCACCGACCTGCCACCTTCTTCGCGCTCCACCACCACTGCCACACTTACAACTCGGTTTGTGGCCGCAATGTAAAGTAACATCGGCTCATTGTGCAATGGTGATGCCAACACCGGGGGTGGACAACATCTTTTTCAGCTCACTGAACGCCACGTCGGCCTGCGGGGTCCATGTAAACCCGGTACTTTTCTTCATGAGCTGGTACAAAGGTAAGGCTTTTTCTCCCAACCGCTACAAATCGGCTCAACGAGGCTAGGCACCCTGTGAATTTCTGCACATCTTTCAAACACTTCGGTAACTTCATGTTCTCAATAGCTCGGATCTTGGCCGGGTTAACCTCGATACCTCGGCTAGACACCAGGAATCCGAGCAACTTTCCAGCCGGGACACCAAAGGTGCACTTGTCCGGGTTAAGTTTCAACCTATACTTTCTCAAATTCACAAATGTCTCCTCGAGATCCTCGAGGAGAGTATGTTTCTCCTTAGTTTTGATGACAATATCATCGACATACACTTGCACATTTTTGCCCATTGAGAGTGCAGGCATTTCTGCATACACCTCTGATAAGTTGCCCCGGCATTTCTCAGACCAAAACACATGACACGATAGCAATACGCCCCATACGGGGTAATAAAAGCAGTCTTTATTTGATCTTTCGGTTCAGTGGTATCTGGTGAAAACCAGAGTACGCATCGATAAAAGACAACAGTTCACAACCAGCAGTGGAATCGATCACTTGATCAATCCGAGGTAATGGAAACGGATCTTCGGGCACGCCTTGTTGAGGTTAGTGAAGTCAATGCACATGCGCCACACCTTGACCACGGCTGGCTCGTCTTCTTCTTTTCCACCAAGACTGGATTGGATATCCAGTCCGGATGCAGCACCTCCATAATGAACCCGGCTGCAAGCAACTTAGCCAGCTCGTCCAGCACCACTTGTCTTCGGTCGTCTGAGAGACGACGGGTCGGTTGCCTCACCGGTTTCACCTCGGCCTGACAAATAAAGAGTGCTCTGCCAACTCCCTCGGAACACCAGGCAGGTCCTTAGCTGACCATGCAAAGATATCCCGATTCTCACGGAGGAAGTGACAGAGCTCGCTTCCTATTTCTCGCCCAGCCCGGTCCCAATGATGGCCATGCGCTGGGTGCTCCGGGTCAATGGGGATTCTCTTGGTCTCCTTGGGCACCTCGAACGCAGCAGCTGAGTCCGGGCTCATCAGTCCGGACACGCCGAGCTGCGTGGACTGCGCCATTGCCACCACTTGTGCAGCTTCTTCTTCTCAGCTGCAATCACCAAAGCCTCGGCCAGATTAGACCCCGCCGAGGCACACTGAATGGCTCGCTTGTAATCACCCGAGATGGTTATGATCCCATTGGGCCCTGGCATTTTCATCTTCAGGTATGCCACATGGGTGGAAATCATGAACTTGGCCAGAGCGGCCTTCCAAGCAATGCATGGTATGCACTCTCCAAGTCCACCACCTCGAACTCGATACTCTCAACTCGGCAGTTATCCTTGGTTCCAAATGCTACATCCACCCATATCTTGCCCATGGGTGCACAGGAAACGCCAGGCACAATCCCATGAAAGTACAACTGCTGGCATCAACTGATTTGGCGATATGCCAACTTCACCATTGTGTCTCGGTACATGATGTTGATGGCACTGCCATTGTCCACCAGAACTCGGGTAAACCTACATTGTTAGTAGGCCCACACAACGTCGGATCTACCACCAGGGCATACTTTCCAGGGCTCGGCATGATCCGAGGTGTATCTTTCCTGCTCCAAGTGACCTCCTGCTCAGACCAGTTCATGTAGGTCGGCACCACCGGCATTACTGCATTCACCTCCATGGCACGCCTCTGCACACTCTTCTTGTCAGTGGGCTCGGTCACAAAGACCACATAGCTCGCATGAGCCTCTCTATAGTCATTTCCGGGGTATTCATACTGCTGGCTTGGTCCGGCACCACCATTGTTGTTGTTACCTCGGACGTTCACCACATTCACGGTCTTGCTGCTGCAGGCCTCGGAGGAGGTGCAGTGGTTATTGGGGTAACATTTGCTCCGGACAGATTCGGGTTAGACCTCGGCTGAAATCTCTGAGGTGGTCCTCCTCTGTTTCCTCCGGCCCTTGCCCCTTCTTCCCTGATCTGCGGTGCCAGCTGCACTGCCGGGTTGAATGGTTGGCTGGCTTACGCGGGTCGGTCGTATGGTAACGGCAAGGACCATCTATCATTGATTCATAAGTCAAGGGTGGCTCGGGTTCGGACTAAATGCCGGACCATTGATTTTCGGCCTCTGGACACCTCCAGCTCGGGCTGATCCGGGTTCACCGCTGCAACTTGGTTCGAGGTGTACGGGTAGTCCGGCTCCCTCCTCTTTGTCCGACTCTTGGCGGTCATTACACCTTGGTCCGAGCCGGTTGTTTATTGGCTCCCTCCTTCTGTTACGTGCTCCTGCCTCGGCTGCTGGCTGCATCGGATCACCAAGAGCATAAGAATCTGCAATCCGGATTGCCTCTGCAAGGGATTTCGGCATATCTCTCTGGAGCCTCTGCCACAGCATGCTGCCATGTCGGCAACCATCTGCAAACCAGGAGATGGCCTGGGCCTCTACAACTCCTTCACAGGAATTCCGGACATTGCTCCACCGAGTTAAGAACTCTCGATCAGTTTCATGATCATCTTGCTTACATGCTGCCAGGAGCTGAGGTCGGTTTGGCCTCTTGTATGTACTAGCAAAGTTGCTGTTAAACGCCAGCTCCAAGTCTATCCAGGAGTTGATACTATACTCCGGCAAATTATTCAGCCAGATCCGAGCTGGACCTCCAACATGTGCGGGAGATACCGGACCGCCCATCGGCGATTGCCCCCCGCTATGTGCACCGAGGATACATAATCTGTCAGCCAATCTTGTGGCTTGGTGCTCCCGTTGTATGGCTTGGTGTTCCGACCTAACTGGAACTGAGATACTGGCGGTGGTGGCTCCCTCATGATCCGAGGTCCGAAACACGCCGGACCAGGAGGGCCTTCCTCCTCCAACTGCTCGGACAAGTAGATTCTATCCAGCTTGTTGCGAACGTCGCCGGAGCTAACATCCGAGCTCCTATCCGAGGTCCCAACGCCCCATCCACTCTGTGGTATCCAGCTCGCGCCATGGCCGAGTCTCCATCATCGTATCGGTCATCGCCTTGACCGACGTTCTGAGGTTGCTGAGCATACTCCGGCTCTGGCTGATACTGCTCCTGCGGCCGGGGTTGTTGCTGATACCTCGGGGGCGGAGGTGGTTTACCTCGGCCAGCCGATGCTGCTTGCCCACCATTCTGATTTCCCTGGCCGGAGTTACCCCTAGCCGGCTAGCATTGCCCTGGCCCACCTTCTGCTTTGCTGCTAACACCGGATCATACTTCAGCAGCTGCTTGTTCTGACCCGAGTTGACACTCCGGGCTCGATCGGCTCCTCCGACGAGTGGAGACGAGGCTTGCCCCTTGGACACCTGACTAACGGGCCTAGCTGAATAACCATCTGCGAATCACCAGCCCCGGCTCTGCGGAGAGCCTCATTCTGCTGGTTAGCTACATACCAATTCATTGACTCGCTTTGCTGCGCACGCCATGCATCTCCAGTCAACCCGGATAGCTCGGCCCTGCCTGCCTCGGCAGCTCTGAGGTTCTTGCAGGGGAACTATACACCGGCCTTCCAGTTGACACGCGACTCTCACTCCTAGCCGAGGTGGTAGGTCGAGCCTCCCTGTTCATCTCGTCATTGAGCCCCTTGCCTCTCTGCCGCACCCCGGCTAACCTATTGGTATCAGCTGCAACCGGGGTGAAGCCATTCGCTGCATTGTACTCACGCAGATCTCTATTGAACTCATCTCGGGCTGCTATCATTGCTACAGCCTCCTTTTGCAACAAGACACGCTTCTCCTCTAGCTCGGCCGCAGTCATCACTATATCTACTCCGGGATCTACAGGATCTGCTAGTGTCTCCGCTATCTTGTTAGGACTGCACCTCGGCCCTGCACCTCAGGGGTGCCAGGCAACTTTCTCTAGCCTGGGCTTTGCAGCTCTCACCTTAGCCACAACCTCGGCCGGCTTGGATTGCTGGCATCTCCTCTGCCAGCGGCATCACCGTACCGGTCATCATCACCTCCACGCAGCTCTCAGGGCGAGTGATACGCCGACCTAGCGCCGCAAGGAGAGGAGTTTCGTCGTCCACGAGCACCTGCTCCGGGTACTCGCGAACAACCTCGACAGCAACGTAGGTGACGAAGCTGCCGAGCATCATGGTGAAGCCATGCTCGGGGAAGGGCTTGCCGGCGAAGCACCCCGCGTTGTCGCTGACGAAGTTGAACTCACCGATCTTGGCGATAAGCCCGGAAAGAACACGCTCGCCTGAGCCCGTCCGGATGTAAACTCCCTCCAACGCCTCAATCTGCCCCACGGTGGGCGCCAACTGTCGTGGTGGGATCACGACAGATGCCATGGGTATGGCTAAGATGGGGCCGAATGGTCGTTGGGGGAATCCGGGGAGGGTTTATGCACTCTTGAAGTGCACAAGCAAGAACACACCAAAAACCGCAAGAACACAAACTGAAAACCAACCAACCAAGAACACGAAGCACACCACGATGTACCCTGCTTCGGGGCCCTCTTGCGGAGGTAACACCCCTACTGCAGCACTATCCTAGTCAGTGTATAGCTCAAGGTGACAAGTACAAGCTGCTCCTCGAGCTGTGCGATGTTATAATGGTGAGAGCTTGAGGTGGGAGATGAAGTTACAAGGAGAATGAACTAGGATGCCGGGGTCTCTTTCCTCTCTTTTCCTCTTTGTTTCTCGTCCCTTCACGCAGGAGGGGGGGGGGAAGCCCCTATATAGGCCAGCCGGGTTACCGTAATGCCCCTCGCCGAGCACTGTAGCCATGCCTCTGCTTTGATCATCATTGTACTCCTGTCAGGGACAAGATATGACCTGCCCATCCCCTGCGTCACCACAGTGGAGCTAGGATGTCCCCTCTGACTGAGACAGGACGTAGCCGCGCCGAGCTACCTCGTAGCCCTGACCCCGGATCAGCGGTCAGAGACGTGCTGCCCCGCTGAACCCGGGGCATGCCTCTGCCACGCTCCGTGACAGACGCTCCCGTGTCAGGCGGGAAGCGACAGGAGCATTGACTCCTATCCGAGCTATGGCCTCCTGCCGTGGTTAGCCCGGGTCCTGCGCATAAGATCTTTTACCAGGTCGGACTTCACTTCCTTCCCGTAGCTCCTCCTGCACTCACAACCCAAACCATAGCACCGAGGTGGTTAGCTCGGCTGATCATAGCTCGGATCCTGAACCTCGGCCCATGCCAATGGGATACTTCGGACCCTTCTGGTCCAAGATAGGTCGGCCTGTATTCTCCAGGTCAAGATGAAGCTCGGACACTCTCAGGCCCCAACAGGTCGACCCTTTCCGTACCTCGGCACGCCTTTGAACTCCACTTATACCAAGCCTTGACCATACCCGTGGTGGAAAAATTGCAAAAAAAAAAACCGCCGTAGTATACTTCTAGTACACGTCTCCGGAGTACGGGAGTAGTATTTTTTTACCAGTGTCTCGTGCCGTCAGAATTTTCACGGCTGCTATAAATATCCTAACCGTCTCAACGCTGGCCGAGCGAGTCCAAAAGTGAGCGAGGGGGAGCCCACCAATCACGCACGCCGGCCGCCACGCCCACGCCGCCATGGTTCGCTCTGTCGCCGAGGTGAAGGCGACCAAGATGGAGGCCTGCGTCATCGCGTTCTCCCCGGAGGCGCCGCTCCTCGCCGCCGGCTCCGTCTCCGGCACCGGAGGTATCCCGTGGCTCTGCGTCCTGCGCACGGCCCCGGGTTTTGCCCCCAAGGACCGCAACCTGCTCGACTGCCCCGTGGCGGGGCTGGACGGGATGCCGGCGTCGTTCGGCCGCCTCTCCTGGTCCAAGGCCGCGAAGCACGGCTCCTCCTCGTGCCCCGCTGGCCTCCTCGCCGGCGGGCTCGAGAGCGGCGAGGTCGCCGTCTGGAACCCGCGCGAGGCGCTGAGGTACGTCTCTCCTTCCTCGCCTCGCCGCGCACACTAGCTTGTCTCCTGGTGATTTTCTAGGCGCCCCGCGCTCGCTTGTCTCCCCTTCCTCGCCGCGCCGCGCCGACGCTCGCTTGTCTGATTTTCTAGGTGTTTGTTTGGCTCGCGCATGCCGGATTGAACCCAACCCGCGCTCCTCTGATTTGATTTGTTAGGGGTTCGCTTCGCTCGCGCACGCGCTCCTCTGATTTGATTTGCTAGGGTTCGCTTCGCTCGCCGACACAGGAATCGAACCCAACCCGCTCCTCTGATTTGCTAGGGGTTCGCTTCGCTCGCGCACGTGCTCCTCTGATTTGATTTGATAGTTGTTCGCTCTGCTCGCGCAGTACGATTGGAATCCAACGCCTTCTGTTTATCCTTGTTCATCGATGTAGTTCTTGAGATATCATGCCGTTGATTTGTATGTTTGCTCTGTCAGCGGGATGGAGTGTTTCAACCCGAAGAGGAGAAGTTCGCGGACAACTAGAGCATGAAGGAAACCCTTGATTTCTACTATTTCTTATCCTTGTTCGTCGATCTAGTTGTTTTGATATCATCATGCTGTTGATTTGCATGGTTGTTATGTGGTTCATCGAGATGTACTGTTTCAGCGCGATTCGAAACCAACGCCATCTGTTCCCCTTGTTCTATTTCTGCGATATCATGATGTTGATTGCGCTATTTGCTCTGTTCTTCAGCAAGATGGAGTGCTTTTACCCTGAGGAGGAGAGGTTCACTCAAAGCCTGGAGCAGGAAGCAAACTGGTTATCTCGTGATTTCACAATCATAGATAACTACTTTTCGTCGGACAAGACCTGGGAGCAGCCTGCTCGAGAGCCACTGCTGGATGAGACCTGCGAAAACCTCGTGCCTAATGCTGCCTCGGGCTCGGCCCCGCTCGACAAGCCCGTGGCCCTGTTTGGGAGCCACAATAGCTTGGTACTACTGTTGTACATCGATTTGACAGCGATTGGATTACAGCTTTGATGGGAAACGTAATGTGGGCATATGCTCTTTTCAGGTTCGTGGCCTGGCGTTCAGCCCTATGTCTCCCAATCTGCTGGGCTCAGCAGCAGGAAATGGCAGCATCAATGTTCATGATCTGACTACTACTTCAGCAGAGCAAGCTCCTATGTGGAAGGTACTACACCTTGTACAACTCGTACCTCGGCTTCAGATGAGAATTGGAGTGATGCACTTGTGTAGGCAGAGATTCCTTTAGTTTCTTTGAGCTGTTGGTTATGACAGTTCTATTGGCTACTTCTACATGAAGGCACTACACCTTCTACACATTGTTGGACTGACTCCTGTTCATCACTGTAGTTGAATTCCTGTTCTTGAAACACACTTAATTAGTTGTACTCAGTTCTGCACATATGTACATGTTCATATTCCTGTACCTCGGCTTCAGATGAAAATTGGAGTGATGAACTTGTGTAGGCAGAGATTCCTGTAGTTTCTTTTAGCTGTTGGTTAAGACTGTTCTATTGGCTAGTTCTACATGAAGGCACTACACCTTCTACAAATTGTTGGACTGACTTATTGTTCGTGTATCCTTGTTCTTGAAATTCACTTCATTACTTGTATTCTGTTCTGCATAAGTGTACATGCTCATATCTAACTCCAGCGCTATATATGTGTAGATTTTCATATCCGTACCTGCTAGGCTTTCGCTTTGTTCCTCTTGTTGTTCTTGTATTCATGTTCTTGAAATTCACTTAATTACTTGTATTCAGTTATGCATGTTCATATCTAATTCCAGCGCTATATATGTGTACATGTTCGTATCTTGTAATGCAAGTTTAGCTTGGACACCGTGACAGCATGTAAAATGTTTTGACAGGTCAAAGCATTTGATGGTATGGATGTTACTTGCCTTTCCTGGAGCACAAGACTGCCCAACATTGTTGGAACAACGTCTTCGTCTGGAGTGTCACTGTGGGACATCTGTTCCAAGTCAGAAATCAGGTAGATTGAATTTTCAACAAATAGAATGGTACAATATATCAGGAAATGCATGCTATAGTAATATATTATGTTGTGAACAGTGTGGCCCCATTTCCAAGAAGATGCACCGGTCTACAGTTCAGTCCGTTCAGTGATGACACGTTGGTGGTCTCCTCGGAGGACTACACCAACAAGCCTGCTTTGTCCGTATGTGCCTCCTGTAGTCCTAGTCTCTTGTAGACATTTTATACTACTGCCTCCTGTAGACATATTAATGTGACAGCTATAACATTTTACACTATGTTCTAGTCTCCTGGAATGCAAAATCTGAAACAATTTGCTTAACCAGGTCTGGGATGTGAGAAAAATGGAAGTTCCCGTATCTGAGATGTGCGAGGACACCAATGGTATATTACCTTCATTTTTCTTGAACACAAAAGGCTTTCAGTTTTTGCATAGTCTTTTTCCTTCATTAGGTATGCTAACCGAAGTATTTCAAAAAGGTATTGTTGCTATGGCGTGGAGTCCAGACCGGGAAGACGCTTTGCTGGTTAGCACGAAAACTGACAGCCTTGTTTTGTGCAATGTTTCAAAGAAAGAGGTGAGCATATGTAGAACACTCCTAAGCTTCTTAGGCAGCAGCATGTTCAAGTCATATGCTAGTATTTGTGTCCCTTTCTATGGTGTACTGTAATATTGTTGGCATTGCTTAGCAGTTCGTAGCAGTCTGAATTAGCACAAGTGCTGACTTAGTCCAGTTCTGATCCCTGTAACTTAACCCATCACTATTGTATTATTACCAGTACCACTAGGAGTATAATTTTTGATGCTTAAGACGCATATAATCTTGTCTTGCTCAGGTGTTGCTCTGCTCCTAAGTAACATGAGGCTCCTAAGGCTCTCCCTAGTAGACATTCATGCTTCCGTCATAGCGCATAAGGCTCTCCTAGTAGACATTCTTCTAGTTCATCCACTTTAATATGAATGTTAGAATTCAGTTAAGGAGGCTAGGAGTAAAAATCCAGGGAGTAAGAACATATGTTGTGCAAGCACTATGTGTGCTTGTGATTGTACGTAGTGAAAGCACTATTTCAGTTTATCCAAGTGTAATCTGTAGTTATGCAATTCAGGGAGTTGTATTGCTTGGAGTTCTTTTCTTATTTTACTGGTTAGTTGTGGTTAGATTAATTCCCAATCTATTCGCGTATGGATACATGGCAGTGCCTGAAAAATATATTGCTAGTAATCCCTTGTTTCTTATTGCATAGCTGTTGAATGCTGTCCTGAAAAATATATGGCTAGCTATTGCCCTTGCTATGTACTAAATCTGGTATTTCATTTCTGGTATAGCTACTGTTGTTTCCAAAATAAGTCAATCAAGCATTTGCTCATGATCATCTGATCATACAACTTCTTTTGAACTTTAGATCCGATTAGGGGAATGTCGTAATGTGATCTGTCAATGTGATGTGCTGATACAGGTGATGTGGTCGGGTGAGACCTTGTGGAGGGTGCATGATATTGATTGGAGCAGGAGCCCGACCGGTCTCTTTGCCGCAGCTTCTTCCCTGGATCTGACACTGTACTCGCTGAAATAGCTGAACTTGTCATGAGGATGTGAGGTAAAGTGGATGGGAAGAAGTTTTGTTACTTATGGGATGGATTTTGAGATGGATGATCGTTGGATTGTTGATGGTGTGGTGATGATTCACATTAACCAACTTCGTTTGCTAGTACTAAGACATAATCATCAAGTTGAGAGTCTCGCTCGCCATATATCTGCGTTGATGCTGTGTTTTGGCTTATCTTTTTCGACCAGCTTCGTTTTTAACCTGATTCTTAGGAAGAAAAGCTACCAAACTAGTTTTTCTCGCCAGCTTCTTTAGTATTATTTTGACAGGCGGTGATCCAATTAGTAATCGCGAGGTCTGTTTGCGCGCGCGTGGGAACTGACCTGAACAACCACGTTCTGAATGTGACCCGACGTGCTCTCGACCGGCGCCGGTCAGCCACGGCGCCTCGGCCCTTTCGCAGAGTATCGCCCGTTCGCGCCTTCGGCGTGGACGTTGGCTGACGCTGCACTGGGCGTGGCACCCATGGACCGGCGGGAACTCCTCCGGCATGCTGGCCTTCGCCACCGTCTCCGAGACGTTCCGGCCGTTGCCACTGCCGCCCGCCGCCGCGACGGTCAGGATGTGCATGGCGCTTTTCCGCTGAACAAAATTGCAGTCGCCGCTTCAGCCAAGTACTAGATTAGTTCATTTTCGAGTCTAGCGATTTTGTGCGGTTAACTGGCGCCGCGAGGGCCACAAGGGCTAGGCTCTTTGTTCTGCGTTCGATGGTATCTCATCGCGCGTCCAGAGGCCTTTCTCGCGTCGGCCGCTGTGGCTCGCCGCGAGGCAGAAGTAGTGCTTGCACCGGTGGTACTCGTCCGAGATGTCGCTGATGTCCGGAGGCATGGTCCACAGGCTGTTCGGCAGCGGCGCAAGCTCCAGGTACCTCGCCGAGGATCGCCGTCGACACAGAGGCAGCGGCTCGCAGTCACGCGTATCAGCAGGTGCTCGATGGCGCTCCCCACCGGGCTTGTAGTCCATGTACCGCTCCAGCTCGTCCTGCAAGCGGCTGTAGGCGTGGCCCAGAGCCGCGTCCTCAACGGCACGCCTCGCTCAGCAGAAACTCGCTCTTATCCGCACCGCAAGCATCAGGATGCTCGTGCGCCCCTTCGCCGATGTCAGTGCTCGCTGACATCTGCTCCGCCAGCCCGCTTCAGCATGCTCCTGTCGAACGGAGCACGCACGCCTCGCCCAACTGGTGCCGTGGTGCGGCTGAAGCTCACTGTCATCCGCTCCGCCAGCTCTTTGGTAGTGGCACGGAGGACGTGCGCATGACTACCGGACCATGGGACACCATGCCTCACACCGACGAGCGCGCCACACGTCCAGCCAGCCGTTGTTTGTGGCCGCCGGCATGGTGTGTGCCGCCGCAGCGGCAGGCACGGCCCCATGTTGTGCCCACATTTGTTCTGGTTTACCTCGCCGGCCTCCGATTCGTCAAGCTGTCAGGTGTCAGCCGTCAGTGGGGAGCTCCTCGACGGGCGACAGCGACGACGTGGCTGGCCGCTGCGGTTATGGCGACAGCGAGGGATGGAGCGAGCCGGAGCTTTTGACGACGCGGCCACGGTGAAGGAGGTGGAGGCGAGCAAGAAACTTAAGTATGGGGATCTCGTGGCTGGAGAAGACGCCGGAGAATCGCCGCATTTAGATGGATGGCCGGCGGCGGACCTGGGAAGGAGGAGCTTGGGACAGGGCTGGGTGGCACAGCGTGCCGGCCGCAAGCCGGCCGTGGGCGGGGAGGACAGCGGTTAGGCCGGCGGAGGCAGCGGGGGGTCGCCGGAGGGGAGGAAGAAAGGTAAGGAGGAAGACGACCAAGCGGTTTCTTGTTTCAAGGACGGCGTATGCTGCCCGGGATAAACGGGAGTCCACACATGCGAATTGAACTTTTTTTCAAGGACGGCTTATGCTGCCCGGTGGACGCCGCGGTCACTTACATCCTGACGCGACCACTTGATCGACATGTTCGACATGTACGCGCGGGACGCTCGCTGTGTCGGCGATGGGCGAGTATCCGTACATGGACGTCGGGTCCCTCAACATGCCCGTATGAATGCAAATGAGTAGTCCCTTGTCAGCCAGGATAAGCTTGGTGACCATGATAACTTGTTTTCGCTGTTCCGATTGTGAGTCTGAATTTTGTTGTCAGGAAGTGACACATGGTGTCATCTATCTCGAAGCACGGTAGCAACACAACAATGCAGATGTGCAAGGGTCGGCTGAAACACATTGAACAAACAATTGATGCTAGGTATGGCCTTTTTTCTTTTTCTTTTTCTAAACAAGGTATTTTTTTTGACTTTATATTGATATAGAAAAAGTAAACATGATGCGGTCTAGGCCAAAATAAAAAACCACAAAGCTAGTGTGCTACGGCATAATTTCAGCAAGATGCTTAGCGTTTGTTAGGATCCAGTTCTTACTCTCGTCCGTTATCAAAACTATCTTTTTCTTTTGATGAGGACGCAGATGACACATTTGTCGGTTTACAGTCTGAAGAGGAGTCATTCAAGGCCAAGGGCATAGCTGACACATCTATTGATTTACAGTCTGCAGAAGAGTCTTTCAGGGTCAATTATTTATACCTATTGTTGATCAAGCTATAGCTTCACTTAAAGGGAGATGTGAACGATACCAAGGGTACACAAAAAGTTTTGGTTCTTGTTTACTTCAGATAGACTGTGATCCATTAATGATGATGGTTTGAGGGCTCCTTGTCTTAATCTTGAGAATGCACTTAAGAGGGAAGAACATAAGGATATTGACGGGAATAAGATTGAAGAACATAAGGATGATGGGTAGGATTTGCTTGTTGAGCTAACCTACGTCCAAGATATACTTGAGAAATCCATGGGTCGTATTGATATTTAAACTATTTGATGAAGCTCCCATATTTTCCTGTTGCTACTATTGCAAACAAAATTCTGTTAACTATTCCTGCTACGGTTGCATTGGCGGAAAGGAGCTTCTCCAAATTCCAGTTATTGAAATCTTATTTACGGACTACTATGACACATGAAAGACTCAATGGATTGCCGACAATAGCACTTGAAATGATATCCTAGAGAAGATCAATTACGAAGATATAAGTGAAGATTTCATTTTAAGAAATACCAGACGGATGATGTTTTTAGTAGAAAATGAGGTCAGTTTATTGCTTTAGTGGTACTTTTAGTAGAATTAAGGTTTGATATGTTTCTATATATTGTTAAAATAACACATTTTGAAGTTATTTTTAGTTGCTATGTAGTGTAAAATTTTCAAATTACAGGGCCCCATTTTTACGTTTCGCACAGGGGTCCCCAATTTCTGGAGACGGCCCTGAGTGGTGCTAGCTTTGTGAAACAAGGGCAGACCATTTCTATTTTTGTTCACCACCCCTGACATCAAAGGCTTGCTCCTCATGGGGTTTCTTTGATGCAAATGATGTGATTCGAAATGTGTGTCACATAATAGCCAGAGCATTTAAATGGGTGTAGTTTGGAGGATTGTGTCCATGGATATGAAAAGGATTTAGCTTAGAGCATCAGCAACAGAGATGAAACGGATTGTTCCCGGTTGATTCATTCAAGTGCCCACATCCGCACCAGGCTACTATAGAACAATCGAGTAGCTCTACACATACCAGTCGCTTTGCCCCCCCCCCCCCCCCCCCACCTCTCCCTTCTCTCTCCCATTGCCGCCTCCCACTTCCTCCCTCTAGACCGGCGGCCCTTCTACCTCTCCGTCGCCGAGACGGCTGCCGGGCGTCCTCTAGCAGTCTAGCTGTAGGTTCCCTGTTGTCCCCATCGACGTGGTCGCCTCTGTCCTGTGCCCGCGCTCCATCGCCGGTCTGATCAACTCGGCGTCATGGTTGCCGGCTCACCCTCCACTTGTGCCGTTCTTTGCTGCGGCGTCTGTTCGATCTCACCCCTCGCATCCTCCGGGGAAGACTTGGGTAGGATCTCACCTTAGGTGAGATCGATTTTTTTGAAAATTCAAAACATGTCGAAAAATTCCGAAAAAAATAGACAACACGCATCTATGTTACATATGCAACGTCAAAAATTGGCAGCTCAAAATTCGACTTATACTTAGAGAGGCAAAAAAGAGAAATTTCGGTGTGAATAGTGTCACTCAGATCTGGACACTATTCACAGTGTAGTTTACCATTTTTGTTTCTCTAACTGTAGGTCGAGTTTTGAGCTGCCAATTTTTGACGTTGCATATGTAACATAGATGCGTGTTGTCTATTTTTTTGGAATTTTTCGACATGTTTTGAATTTTCAAAAAAAGTTGATCCTACGATCTCACCTCCTACCCAAGTCTCTCCCCGCATCCTCCTATGGGTTGTCCTCTGCCCGGATGGCATCGACAGTCCAAGCGATGGAACGGGTTGGTTTCGCCTGCAGCTTCCATCCTGCTCTGCGTCTCTGCTGCTTTGTCCGTCTTATTGCGTCAGTTGCTTCTGATGAATTAGTTGCATGGTCATTAACTCTTGAACAGCTTTTAACTTCCGTAAAGCATGCCAGCTTAGCCGGTTTACCCTGCAAATTTCATCTTCGGTGTTTGGGGGCTCGAAATTGATTTAGGCAAGTCGGCCGAATAAGGATGCACAAACGGGACCCGTTTGTCCCACTTTTTGTGCATTTTGTGCATAGCTAGTACAAATGCACAAAATGCACAAAAAGTGGGACAAACGGGTCATATTTTCATATCCCTACGGCCGAATGATGCTACTGCCAGCGTGTTTCTGTTTTCCTCATCTATTTGAATTATTAAGTTGGTATCTTGAAACAGGGTTTCGCCCCGCTTTATAAATAAATCCCAACGGCCGAACCAAATACAAGGTGATAAGGAAACCTCTTACAAAGCAGATCAAAGATAAACAAAAAAGTACAAAGGAAACCGGACTTGCCACCGAGAACCTGGCGCGAGGTCGAGAGGTACCGAGGCTTCACGACGACGCCCCCAAGAGGGTGACGACGCATAACGTCGCCGTCGTCGAGACCGACGGTCAAAGGTTTTCACCCGGAGCCCTAATGTGGAGAAGGTACCCACATCGGCGCCCTCAAGAGGGTTACAACACCTGCAGACGTCGTCGCCGCTGGCACCGGAGTGCAGAGTTTTCGCTCGGAAAAACCTTCGTACCACACCCAGTACCGCGAGCCGCCCAAAGTCCCCGAGTACTATCAGCCAACCTGGACCAGCTAAAGACGCACGACCAAACAAACAATTTTGCCGTGCTCATGTTCTTCATTAGAATTGGGTCTGTCCAGCAGGTAGTAATGTATTTTTGTCTATAATTTTCCTAATTTGGGATGACAAATGGTGTTGTGTTTTCTGTATAGGTGTGATTTCCCATGTGTGGCTGCATAGGTTCAGGCATGCGGCCTCCATCTGTTATTGAGAAGCCTTCCGCTTTAGTTGCTTCTCATTTGTTGGATGCTTCTGATGCAATGTTGTGTTGCTTTCATATGCCCTTCGGCTCGCCGTCTGGTCCTCCTTGTGACCTCAACAGACTTTTGTCAATCGTCGTAGACTAAAGTTTACTCACAGGTATCGTCCTTCAGTCAAGTAGTGTATGTTTGGTTTTACCTTTATAGACTCTATAACTGTTCCTTCCTCTCTATATTCCATGATGAATCACATTTGCATTTGATAGTTCAAATGACAGAATATAAACTTCGACAAAATATCGGGAACACATTGCAGGTGAGTGAGCGTTTCATCCTACCCATTTAGTTGTGCAATTTCAGTGCAATCTTTTCGCACTTTGCAGGTTCACTATTGCTATTTGTTATATTTTTGTGTATTGGTACAATCTAGCGCTTCATGCGAAAAACTAATTTATAACTCTCCTGTTGTTTGCTTGGTCTTCCTTGCAAGTTTCCGAAAATCTTGATGCTAATAGGCAGACAATAAGAAAAATAAGAGATGCCATATATAGCCAAACATAGTCCGGAAATCCATATCGGGTCATAGGTGTAGATCAGTAGATGCACCCACTCCTTAATTTTTTTTTCAAAATGTCAAAAAATTTAAAATTAAAATTTCGGATATACTTAAAGACATTTATGTTAGCACAAAAAGTTTAGTGAAGAAAAGACATTTTTATAACCTATACAAAAAAGACAAATCAGGACACTCTAAAATGATTTTGTAAGAGGCATTTTCTTGTCTTTTTTGCACAGGTCATAAATAAATTTTTTCTCCACCAAACTTTTTGTACTAAAACAAAATGTCCTGATATATATCCCGAATTTTTTTCTGATTTTTTAACATTTAAAAAAAAATGTTTTATATCCCGAAAGATCACAAGAATCAGCTGACATTTCTCACACTATTCTCTAGGCACATGTAAAATGTATACGTGCACTTAAGCATATGTATTGTTCGCCAAATTTTCATGGTTTCCTTCAGAACTCTCTTTTAATAGAAGTACTACTTTTGCTAAATTTCATGGTTTCCTTCAGAGCTCTCTTTTAATAGAAGTAGTACTCCCTCCGTTCCAAATTAATTGACTTCCATTTATCCAAATGTGTATGTATCTATACTTGTAACATGTCTAAATACATCCACATTTAATAGAAGTACTACTTTTGCCAATCTCTACTGTTACATGAGCCTTTGTTTTTATTGACCTATTTAAGACCATTGATTGTCCGTGAATCCATGATAAAGATGCAAGTAAACTATATTTTTTCCTGATTTTTGGCTTAAAAAACAAAACGAGAGCAAAACTGGAGCTCTAGGCGCGCATTAACTGAGGAGCCTGGGGCTCGAACTCAGGTCACGGGACGCGTCTGGACGACGAATAGTTCCCCTACGTTTTGGCAATGAAGTACGACTTCTCAAATGTATCAGGTGATTTCAGGCACTTTGAAATAAATTCCTTCGTTGGATCTGTTCATTTCGGTTTGTCGCGAGGGGTTCTGGAAAATTTCGATTTCCTTTGATCCGATAGAAGTTTTGTTTGAGTGAAGATTTTTTTTCTCACCCGAGCTCCAGTGCTCCTGCCACTTCAAAAAACTCAAAACAAATAATTAAAATTTTTAAAAAATCTAAAAAAAATCATGCGTGTTCTCGATGATCTATAGGGGTGCAAAATTACAATGTGAAATACTTTATATTTCGACCTACACAAAAATGACAAATTTGCACTAATCAGATCTGCAAATTTGTCATTTTTGTGTACACTATAATATAAATATTTTTGTATTGAGATTTTGCACGCTTCTAGTATGCATCACTGAGAACATGCATGATTTTTTTAAAGATTTGTTTAAAACTTTTAAATATATTTTTCGAATTTTTAAAGGCGAGGAGCAAAAACTACTTTCCGGTTTTGTTGTCACCTGCTTATATTTGGATGTCATTGTTTGCATGAGGCAGGAAACGTTGGAATTCCTGTACGAGTAAGGGTTGGGTGTCGGGAAGGATAGCTCGGATGGATTCTAAGCACTGCAGCAGCCTGGCCCAGCGGCAGCTGCGTCCTCTTTTGCTCTAGCGACTGCTGCTCCATCTTCAATGTTAAGCTGTAGAGGGATGTCTCAACTCCAGGAACTCCAGATTTAGTGGCAGCATTTGCAATGACACTTAAGGTTTTTTCTGTGATGTTCCCTTTTTTTGCTCGACAAATGCTAAAGAGTCTGTTGGTATTCTTTCGAGTGGGTATGTCCACAAGGTTTGTTTTGACTTTGGACCGTTACAAATATGTAATATGGATGTATTTAGAGATTTTTAGTGTGTAGATACATCCATATGTAGATAAATCTGAGTCAAATATTTTAAAACGGAGGGAGTATTACAATGAAAAAAATGCTAGATGATATCAGGAGGACGTAACATATCTTAAATGTGAACCTATGGTCAACATTGTGAATTCGTGATTTTACTTGAAAGTGAACTTCTGCTTTCACTCGGCTTCTTCTAGGCTTTAGTATATTCAGTTCCCCTTTCAAGATTGAGGATTTCAGATATGAGAATGTTCATAGACGGTTGCAGCTTTTTATATCTATTGGACTGTGGCTCCATATTCGTGAGCCTTCGCTAGATTGTTTCTTTTTATCTCAAGTGTAATTTTTCAGGTACGCATGTCAAATCCATACCCTTAAAAGATTGTATGAAATTCATGTAAGCTACTCCTATCGTACAAATTTATAGGTATATCTTCTGACCTATAATTTAATCGGATGAAAACCACTAGATGGTCAAAGTGGTGGAATATTGATGACGTCAACAATTTTGTCTTCACATGCGTACATACAAGAAATGGGAAGAAATCAGTTGCTCGTTTACGGTGGGGGAGTAGCTACAAGTTCATGAATGCTCATTAATTGATAATTTGATCGTTGATCGTACGTTGCGTGTCTTCTTCTTCTCATCTGACAACTCATTCATCAAGATTGCATTCTTAATCCTATCATCAATTCTTGCACTATTGTTGTCTTCATACATTCACCAAAGTTTCCCTAATACTCTCTTAGCAGTTAATGGTCATTCTCCATCTACCCACCGTGCACAAACCCACATTTCTCAACTTCCTGCAAATCATATTCAGACATCCTCCATTATTTTAGATAACAATTTAATTATGCATCTAGTTCAGTTGACTCACTACTGATCTATCTCAACTATACATTATTTAAATCAGCTGCAACTAACTAATCTAGCTCACTAACAACCTATTTCAGCTATTCATATTTAAATCAGCTGCAACTAATTAATCTATCTCAGCTATAAATTATTTAAATCAGCTGCAACTAATTAATCTAGCTCACTAATGATCTATTTCAGCTATTCATTATTTAAAGCAGCTGCAACCAATAGTACTAATTGCAACCTGACGAACTGAATTGCAAATGCAACTTCTACTGATGAACTTAACCAAATCGAGCACACTGTGCTACACCAAATCGAGCAATGAACTTACATTTTGCACTAAGCACACGTAGAATCTAGGACATGTGTTCGTTCCTCCAAATGCCACGCACTTCTGCGGCTCTAGCTTGTGCACATGGCACAGCTCAGGACAAACCCACCACCAAACCAATGAAATTAGGGTCCGGGCACGTATCTAGAGCATAGCCCCTATCGACGGTGTCCTAAACGAACACGAACAACCAAGAAATCTGTGAATTATCGACTAATCAATGACGAATCGAGGTAAAATCCAAAATCCTTAAATCCGGGACCAAACCCTAACCCTAGAAATTGGGGAACTTACCCCTAAGATGGAACCGCTCGAATACTCGTCGTCCTCCTAGCTAGGCATGGCAGTGATGGCGGAGGCGGCGCAACGAGGGTGATGGCGGCGGTGACACAACGACGGGCAACGATGCGGGGACGAAGCAGTGCGACTCAGGTCAACGGCTACGTGCAGGGAGAGACATTATGACCGGGGAGTATTGACACGTGGGCCCACACTCCACCGTTAACGGCGAGCAAATGGTCGTCAACTGCCGCCAACTCAGCTTGCCACGTCGGCCTGACAAGTAGGACCCGCACATTAGTTTGGCCGTCAATTCACGTTCAATTCGCGATCAGTGTTTTTTGTGAACAGTGAAGCAAAATCTTGCGGGTATTTGCTACAAAAATGAAAAGTCGCGATTTTTCGAACATTTTGCATCAAAGTCACGGTTTTATGCTAATCACTCTTAGTTGGTACCTATATCATATTTTCACTCGCTCTCTACCTTCTCCTTTTAACTCACTCCGAGTTTTTTAGTTAGCAAGAAATAGTTATATTATACGTACACGAAAAGCACTTTTGAAAAAAAGGTACACGGAAATTGTAGATATAGCTCTATAACCTTGTTAAACATCTAGATTGGAAAGCCATCTTAATTTTCTTGTTAATTAGCTTTGAAAGTTGAGACGTCGATTTTTCTGTTTTAGCTTGTGTTGGTATCTAACCATACACGCGCACCACATCACCGCAAATGTGAGTGAGCGGAAAAACCATCTTCATGTTTGTTGGCTTTCAAGTTGGAACGGCAATTTTTCTGTTTTGTCTTTTGTTGGTTTCCAACCATGCACGTTGTACATGTCATTACCACTCTAATGCGTGAGAGACATGATAATGCACGTATAACAAAAATAACTAAGTATAAGAATCTTCATACAAAAGAAAGTCCGGAGAACAACAAGCTTGGTAAAGAAAAGAAAAGCTCGATGAAACTTTTTATAAAGAAAAGAACCTGAGAAAATGAAGAAAGAAACATGGACACACCGTCCTAGGGTGCTTGTCAGAAGTTCGTATATAGTGTGCGCAGGAAGATTATCTTTCAAGAGAATAATGATAACGTGTGGTCATTTATGTTCATAATGTTGTGTGGGGGTGGGCTTTGGCTCTACATACTAGGGTCTTTGCCATGTTTTGTCATACGAGACAACATTTTTCCAATAGTTTTTAAAATGCAATCTTAGCGCTAGTTATTTTTTTAGGGTGGGCAAAAATGGTTCCAACTGTTTAACCAATTTTAGTTAGTGGTAGTTAGCATTTTTTTACGAGTTGAAAATGAGGACTGAGTTTGTGAAGGGCCCCACCAACCTGTTCCACACCCTACTAAAAATATACTACTCCATCTAATTCAAAATTAGTGTCGTGAGTCGTGACCCAGTATACTTTTTGCATTAGCCTGTGTGTGTGCGTGAGTATGCAATGTGCTTGTGCGTGAGCGTGCAGTCGCGCGTGCCAGACTAAGGAATTTATCTAGGGAAAGCTAACGAAAGTTTTTGCCTAATAGAGAGAACATGTATGCATGCAGGAATCGAGTGACATCATCACATTAATTGCACATTTTCGAAAATTCAAAATGTTTTATTCTCTAAACATTTATTCCGATTAGTGATCCGTTTACACCGCTAGGTTTGTCTCGATGAGGGCTTCAAAACTCTCATGTTGCTACGTTTTGAACAACTTTTTTTTCGGACCAGTTACCAGATTAGCAGCATACAGCTACCACAATAATTATACATGGTTATCAGATTAATTTTTACACATTTTTGACAATTGTGACATCTACATTCGGGTGTGACAAACTTTTTTGTCACATCAGTTACAGTTTTAAAACACTATGGTAAACAGATTAGCATCGAACACTTACCATGATAATTGTACATGGTTATGAGATAATTTTGTAGCCGTTTTATACACATTGCAATAATACATACAACTAGAAAGTAAGAGTTCAACTATTTTCAAGACCTACAAGATGATATCATTCCGTAAAATGTAGTATCATGTAGCCTTAATTTGTCTAGAATGGTGTAGAGGAACAAGGTAACCAAGTTATTATAATATGGTAGTGAATGATAATAATCTGGTAACTATTGACGAAGAAAAAAAGTTGTCGAAACATATCAACATGGATCTAGTTTTATAAATCTCGTCGCGACTAAGCCAACGGTGAAAGCGAATTTTAAATCAGATTGTTGGTTTGAAGATAAAACTTGTTAAAGTTAGACATCAGAAGGAATCTAGAATGACATCATCGCACACGTCACTGCATGCATGTTAATTAGGAGCCACCGCTAGGGGGAATAACGAGTGGCGCCGCTCCGTAGTCCTGTCCATTTATCTAAGATATGTCGCATAAAAAAATTGTTTTCTATTTTGGTAAATCTATCTTATTTGGTTAATGATGTAATAACGAAATTCACTGTTATATCGTCTTAATCCACTTCAAAGAAGATATCCTGCTTAATATATGACTAGACAATCACAATAAAAGGTAATTTTTTTGCCTCTTTTTTTAAAAAAAAGACTAGACAATCATTTAAGAGACAACTAAATAAAAGATGGTGTCGTGTGCCGATGTTTTCGTTGCTGACTTGGACATGACTCTTGAGGCCGACGAGGGAGACGTGAATTAATCCACTGGCTTTGTGGTGTGCAGTGCGCGTAGTGTATCTAGTCATAGTGGGGAGTAATTTAAACTAGTAACATATACATATACATATACATATACATATACACATGTTATTAGGCTATGTTATCACCTCTATAATGGGTAGTAACTTGTGTGTGGTGTCATGCAATTCTTCATTAATTAGCTTGTAGACTCATATTGTCTTGGATTGTTGATATTACGGTAAAATAGCTAGTTACTCCATTTGTCTCTCTCTTCTTTAATTGCATGCCACATCATCATTTTTGTCAATGGGTAATAACATAGCAGTAACATCAATACCACGTAGACAAAAATCTGATGTGGCGGGTAATTAATGAGGAGAGATGGTTGTGGTAACATAATATGCTACCGTAACATCACACATTTCAAGGCAAGATGTGTGTACAACTTAATAAATAAATTTGTGCATGACACTACACACATGTTACTCCCCAAGGGAGGTCTAGTCTAAGTTACTCCCCATTGTGAGTAACCTAAGTTGTCTATGTCAGTCTGCTACCACGTGCACTTTGCCCCCGTTTTGTTTGCCACCGCTTGATTTTTTCTATCTGCAATGTTTGACCACCCACAGCTTAATTTATTGTTATGTGTTTATTTTTTCGCCGTTCACTGACCAGTGGGTCCCACAGACTAGGCTGCAATGTTTGTCTAGTCAACATAGTACCACGAATCTATATTTCTTATAAAGCAAAACCCCACTAACTTATAATAAATAATTCTATCTCAACATGCAAGCTATCCACATCACTTCCTTTTTTAGCCAACCAATTGTCCACATCATCCCACTAAAATTCATTACTTATTACATCTTTACATGCAAGTATCCACATCATTTTCGAATGATAAGACCACACAATCTTGCAATGTAATTACCAAATAAAATCAATCGAATCCAAAGCCACATCCTTCCAAATGCGAATGCAGGTGCATAATTTGCTCCACCGGCACCTCAACCCCCACTTCGCCCTACCGATTCCCTGCGCTCGCCCTGGACTTCGCCGCAAAGACCACCGGCAAGGGCGCATTCAGCCGCTACCGCCGCACTCGGGCCCCGGAAGAGGGTGCCCGCCGCCGCCTCGCCGAGGAGGCCTCCCATAGCGGGCGGGTGAATTTTGCAGCCTGTGACTAGAAATCCACTTTTCTCTTTTTTAATCTCAATACCGGCGTCTGCGCGGGCACCGCCGTCGAAAATCAGGCCGCCAAGACAATCCAGGTGCTCCTCCCCTCGTCGCCTCCCTCCATTTACGAATCTTCACTAGATCCCTATGTTCCCGCCAAATTGAACTACTTCCCCTGGCCCCCACATGGCAGTCACACGACAGGCTTTCTCTTTTGTGGCTGCTTGCAGGCGTTCATGCCGGACGCCAGGGCGTACTGGGTCACCAACTCTCTCATCGCCCGGAACATCAGCCATCAGGAAGCGGCATCCATCTCTTTGTACGCTAGCAGAGGCGCCGGACTACACGTCTCGCCGTCGGCGTTCACTCTGGCAACCCGCTCGCCGACGTTGTCGAGGCAACATGTTTCGACAACCCGCTTGCCAAGGATGCTGAGTCCTCAAGCAACGGCAAGTGTCCCGCCGGTGACGAAGATGTCATCATACTCTCTGACGACGACGAATATGTTTAAATAGACATCATGTGGTTTTTATTAGTTATATATATATATATATATATATATATATATATATATATATATATTCAGAACAAAGGGAGTACATTGGAAAACCATCTTGACTTTTGTTAGCTTTCAAAGTTGAAATGCTGGTTTTTCTGTTTTGGCTTTTGTTGTGCAAACGTGAGGGACAAAGCAATAGTTTTTTTTTGTTGGCTTTCAAAGTTGAAACGCCAACTTTTTTTTTTTGGTATTGTACTATGCACGGGCCACACGTCATTGTCACTGTAAACCATACGGATATGAGAACATATCTATACCGAAGTAGTGTTTCTTCCCTTCGTCCGTCGTTTCTTGTCGTACGTCGCTAATTTCTGGTTTCGTACGTTGTGTGATTCGTATCCCGATCGATCGCTGGGTCTGGGCATCGTTTCGTACATGGTTAGTTTCCCAGACCGTTCGCTGGGCATGGGCCGGCCCGGCTGCGCAGGAGACCGTGTCATACTCATACTCAAATTACCCACACAAAATTACTTCAGGTTGCCCAACTGTAGGCCTTTAAAACTGGGAGAGATTGATTGCCTTGCATCAAAGGTTACGATCGATGTCGAGCGTTCCAAGCTATCAGGCGAAAGAGCTAGGGATTGGACGAGAGATTAAGCAGAGATCAATTGCCTTGCATCAAAGCTTACGATCGGTATCGAGCGTTCCGAGCTATCAGGCGAAAGAGCTAGGGATCGGACGACAAATTAAGCAAAAACCTGTGACCATGATGGTTAGAAGCAAAGGTGACCAGATCTTGGACAAGACGATAACGCTGGTCAGCTCCGAAGGCGACCGCCTTCGAGATCGCGCACGAGGTGACGGCGCTCTCATCCACCACAATATCGTGAATTGTTCGTACGGCGCTGGCTGCGAAAGAGGAAGAAGAGGTCTCGCGCTCCATTGTCTGTCTCCTGCATCAGCAACATTATCCGTGAACCCCGTTCTTAATGCTGATACTCCTCTCGCGGGCAGCTGTTGGTGTGCCTCGGGATACTGTTTGCTGGTGTGTCCATGAACTTGTGGCAAAGGATGACACTGCGAAGCTCCTCCCTGATGATGTGTTGCACGAGCTGCGAAGTTGCTCACTCTGATACTGCTGAAGTTTCTGCCGGACTGGCAAGAGGATACCTCAAAGGATCAGATAATAGCGGCAGAAATCCATTGCAATACTCCGTACAAATCAAGACATATCTGAGCAACCAGCTATTAGAGGTAGTTAAAAACAATTGTCGTCATGTGCTTGTGCATAAATGCCTTAGTTTTCTAAAACTTATTGATAACTGACATGCTTAATATCCTGCTGTATGTGATACATGCGTTCATTGATTGATTGGGTATATTTCTGTTTAGAAACCTTTTAGTAATTCGGGAGTACAATCCAAAAAAAAAATTTATGGAGCCTAACTATGTGAATCATCATCTTCTCTGCAGCTTCACCGTGGTACATCATCGGCAAAGGTTTCGTCGGTATCAGGAGCACAGTCCTTACAAGCGGCCGAACTTAGCCATGAGGATCGAAGTCAATGCGTTGTGTTCTGTCCTGCTCACAACAAGGAAATCTCCCTTTACCTACCGTTTTCTCCGCATACTACTTTTCCTTGCAGTTGGGCAGTGAACTGATGTTTGAAGACTTGAAGGCAACAGAAGGATGTTGTAGGGCTACTCTGAAGATAAAAGTAAGCGCTCGCCTATGTCAGCGGGTCATTGTTGTCTCATCTTCCTTCTCCAATTACGATTGATCAATTGGATGTTCAGTTCATCCAATCTTACTGTAACTTTGTCTCATCTTCCTTCTCCAATTACGATTGATCCATTTAACCCTGGCAGTGAGGGATTTATAGCGAAGAAGGCGGCGGCTATATAGGCAGTTCAATTTATGCTCTACACACTGGTGCAAAGTGTTGTAAAAGGGATAGCAAAGAAACGACGAAGAGCGGAACGATCAAACCAAAGGGGACACGAGATTTAACGTGGAAAACCTCTCCAAACAAAGGAGAGGAAAAAACCACGGGCGCCAGCCAGCAATACTTCACTATATCGGGTGAGGTTATAAACGCCGTGGGTTTACAATGTGTGGCTTACCCCAAAACGGCGGCTTACAAGAGGAATAAATAGAAGCATCAAACCCTAGGTCGGCTGCAGTCCAACCCGGAATCAATCCCACCTCGGCGGTAGTACCGCTTAACCCAGCGGTACTACCGCTGGGGTGGGCTGGTTCGTCTCTTCCCACCTCAGCGGTACCGGCGGCGGTACCGCCAGCGGTACCAGTTGGTACCGGACAAGCGCGTCAGACGGCCATTTCAGCGGTAGCGGAGGCGGTAGCGGTGGCGGTAGCTCTCAGCGGTAGTACCGCTTAACCCAGCGGTACTACCGCTGGAATTTGGAACACCAGAAAATAACACTCCACTTTGAGACAAATTCCATCTTGTAGCATGAAAGAGAACTTCATCCTGAAAACAACAAAGAAACATCTTCGGCGCCAAATAGCCTCTTGGGCTAGACAGTGATACCTAAAGCAGCAAACGCATCATCCTTATTTTTCATGAAATAAGGCCAAACTCTTCTAGAGTAATCATCAATAATGGTAAGCATATAACGAGCACCACCATAAGAGGGCTTACGAGATGGCCCCCAAACATCAGCATGTACATAATCAAGTGTACCTTTGGTGGTGTGAACAGAAGCATTAAACTTAACTCTTGTGTGCTTACCGAAAATGCAGTGTTCACAGAACTGCATCTTACCCAAACTGCATCCTTGCAGCAAGTCTCTCTTGATCAATTCTGCCATACCAAGTTCACTCATATGTCCAAGATGCTTATGCCAAAGGTTAGTTTTACTAGCGTCATCATGAGAAACAGCAGCAACAGTACCAGATAACGTGCTACCTCTAAGGACATATAACTTAGCAGAATTCATATCACCAACCATAACTATGAGAGAACATTTTGATACCTTTAGGAGTTTATTTCCTCCTTTGTACTTGTACCCGTCACAGTCAAGGGTACTGAGCGAGATCAGATTTCTTGCCATGGTTGGTATGTGTTTCACTCCCGTCAGCGTGCGTGTCATACCGTCATGAGTCTTGACCTGAACGGAACCAACGCCAACAATGTTGCATTGCTGGTCGTTCCCCACACGCACGAAATCTCCAGTCTGCACTAACTCATAAGAACTGAACCAATCTTTGTTACAGCAAATATGAAAAGAACATGCAGTATCTAGAATCCATTCATCCTGACGAGAAACACATGCAGCTAAAACAGCTAGACAATCGCCATCAGAACTACCATCAACAACAGAAGCCTCACCGGTATCTTTACCTTCATTATTTTTCGGTTGGTAAGTACCTTTTCTTTTCTCCTTGTTCTGCAACTTCCAACAATCATCAATGACATGATTAGATTTCTTACAATACCTGCAGAACTTGTCTCGTCCTTTGGACTTTGAGCGACCTCTGTCACCCTTACTCTTATCTCTGTTGTTGTTGTGGTAGTGGTTATCTCGCTGCTCAGGCCTTCCTCGGACCTGCAAAGCATCGCCCTTGGAGGACGACGACTCCTCTTTCTGTACCATACCTTTCATCTTTTCCCTGGCAAGCAGGGCCTCATATACTTCCGCGGTGGTTAGTTCATCACGGCTTAACAGTATGGTATCACGGAAATTTGCAAAGGAATTTGGCAGCGAGCATAGAAGTAAAAGTGCTAGATCTTCATCATCGTACTTTACCTCCATCGACACTAGGTCAGAAACGATCTCCTTAAAGATCGATAAGTGATTCATTACCGAACCACCTTCTTGCAACTTGTGCGTGAACAACTTCATCTTCACATGCATCTTGCTGGTGAGATCTTTGGACATGCAGATCGACTCCAGCTTAGCCCACAGTGCCGCTGCGGTTTTCTCCTGGAGTACTTCTTGCAGAATATCATTAGATAGATGAAGTTGAATAAGCGATAAAGCCTTACGGTCTTTCCGCTTCTCATCGGCGGTCCATGCCGCCGCATCCTTGTCGCCGAATTTCTCCAGCGCCTCGTCAAGATCATTGGACTGTGCGAGGATCGCACGCATCTTGACCTGCCACAGCGAAAATCTCGTCTTGTAGTCCAGCGCCGGTAGATCGAACTTCATCGATGCCATCCAAAACCCTAATCTGAAAACGGATCTGAAACAGGGCTCTGATACCACTTGTTGTAAAACGGATAGCAAAGAAACGAAGAAGAGCGGAACGATCAAACCAAAGGGGACACGAGATTTAACGTGGAAAACCTCTCCAAACAAAGGAGAGGAAAAAACCACGAGCGCCAGCCAGCAATACTTCACTATATCGGGTGAGGTTACAAACGCCGTGGGTTTACAATGTGTGGCTTACCCCAAAACGGCGGCTTACAAGAGGAATAAATAGAAGCATCAAACCCTAAGTCGGCTGCAGTCCAACCCGGAATCAATCCCACCTCGGCGGTAGTACCGCTTAACCCAGCGGTACTACCGCTGGGGTGGGCTGGTTCGTCTCTTCCCACCTCAGCGGTACCGGCGGCGGTACCGCCAGCGGTACCAGTTGGTACCGGACAAACGCATCAGACGGCCATTTCAGCGGTAGCAGAGGCGGTAGCGGTGGCGGTAGCTCTCAGCGGTAGTACCGCTTAACCCAGCGGTACTACCGCTGGAATTTGGAACACCAAAAAATAACACAAAGAAGCCTTGCAGAAAATTTCGAGTATATGCTCCTCTATTTGGCTCTTCGTGGAATGTATGAGGAATCGAATCATGCATCGAATCATGGCGGTTCTCTTCTACTTGAACTCGCGATGAGAGAAGTTAACAAGCGCATTTATATAGGAAGGTAGCGTGTATTTTTTGAAAAACGTGCAAAACCTGACACGTCCAGAATCGAAGCAATTCCCGTGCTAATCCGAGATTTTGAAATTGTCCCACATTTTTTCACATCATCTCACAGACCTATACCATGTGGTAATCGTTTGTAGCATGCAATTTCCTGCGTTTATGTGACAACGATTTTTCTCTCTCCCGGTGCAACGCACGGGCACCTGTGCTAGTACATAATAAAAACTGCTGAAAATAAGAATTTTCGAGCAAACGAAAAACCTGAGATCAATATTTTTTTTTAAAGAACGAGGATATCTTTATAAAGAAAAGCAACTTGAGAAAATGAGAAAAAAATTCTATTAGCTGCTTCAAATAGATTCAAATACCACGTTTTGAACGGGCAGCCCAGAGGTAACGGCGGACTTGTGTGGGCAAGAATCCAGACTTGTGTGAGCAAGGCCGCCATGCCATGCTTTTGCGAGGGCACACTGCTCCTCCCCGCTGCGACGAGCTCGACGTCGTGAGTGGTGGACGCCAAGAAAGGGCTTCTCCTATCCTCGTTCATCCACGACATCGACACACCGTGGCTGCGTCATCACTGATTCACTGTCATCGAGGGGATTTTAAGCCTTGTCTGTGCCTTTTTTTACAGGCACAATCTCAACCTACACGTCATCCGCTAGCCCTCGTCGCCCGCATGAATATGCATGCATATGCGTTTTTCTAGCAAAGTGAATGTAATCATAGCTATTTTTGTATGTACGACACGGCAACGCGTGGAGTATCAACTAGTTATAATAGACCCCCCCCCCCCCTCCCCCCCCCCCCAACCCCCCGCGTCGCTCCCCAGGCGACACCGGGGGCAACCATCGCGCCGCCTCAAAGAAGTCCTCCCTGCCCCCCTCGCCGTCGCTGCCGCCGGTGCCTGCCGCGGTGGCGGCGGCCCCCCTGCGAACAAAGGCCGTCGGGGGGGGGGGGGGGGGGAGGTTCTGTTACTCGTCTCACCGGACGGACGACCAACTCTGCTGGGGGAGGAGGTCGTCTCGCCGGCGTCGGGAGGCCGGGGCGGCAGCCCCGGAACTAGTGGTCACCACGATCTTCGTCTTCGGCTTTAGCGCAGTGTCGGGAAGCGGATCTCTGCCGAGACGCAGCTGGGGATCTAGGGCCCGTCAGCCCTTCTCGCCGGACGGTGGCGCGCTTGTCTGCATCCCCCCTATGCGGCCGTGGCAGGGTCGCGGAGGCGGCTCCCTAGCGCAGCTTTTGGTGGCCGCGGGCTGCACGGGCCTGATCTGGGCCCGCTTTGGGCCGAGTGGGCTGCAGCCGGCGGTTCTTCGCACTAGCGTCCAGAGGTGGGCACGGTGGTGCTCCCGGCCCTCCATACGGCTTGGAGCGCTGGGGACTGCAGTAAGGCGCCTTCGGTGGTTCGTGCAGATCGGCGGCAACAAGGAAGCCGGGGCGGCGGCCCCGGGCAGGAGGCAGTGTTCCGGGAGTGGCGTCTCTTGCCTCCCGCTGGCATGGTGCGGTTGTCGCCTCGTGTGGTGACGCGACCGCTGCGGCATGCTGTTTGGATCGGTGGTCAGCGACAGGGCCATGCCGCTCAACTTGCTCGGCATTCTCCAGTTTGGCGGCCGAGCTCGGCATTCTCCAGGTGAAAACCTTGCACTTAGATGCAGACGGCGGCGACGCCTTAGGGTGTCGTTCTCCTTCTTGATTGCATCGTTTGGGAGCTGCTAGTCTTTACCGACGCGAGTGCCATAAGTCTCTCCGGGTGAAAATCTAAGCTCCTCTGGAGCGGACGGCGGCGGCGCACATGTTGCTACCTCCTTGGAGGCGCGGCCTTGGAGCGTCTTATCTCTCGTTGTGCATCAGGTTCACAACAGTCGTGTGGGGTGGCTCTAAAGTCTAGGCGGCGGATGTCGGGGCGGCGGCCCCGAACGGTGGACATGCGCCAAGGCGGCGGCCTCGGGTGGCATTGCGACCATAGCTCTACGAGACAGGGCCATGGTTCTGCATCGCAGGGACACCGATTTAGTGCCACAAGGGTGGCTGGCTCGTTGCCCTGTTTTTTCTTTTCTTTTCATTTTTTTTGTTCGCTTCCGGACGTAATTTCATTCGGGGCGACATCTCTGTACGGTCATTCCCTCAACTAATATATGAGAGCCAGTAATAATTGCTGGACCTTTCGAAAAAAAATCAACTAGTTATAACATGTTTTAAATATTTCAATATTAATTGTATTATAAATTAAAATGAGTGAACCTATACACTCGAATGCCTATAAATACATGTGTTTCAGAAAACAAAAAAAAACTAAATCACCTTATACTCCCTCCTTCTCAAAATATAAGGCGTCCTTAAATTTCGCTAGTTAACAACGTACCTGTTTGACTATGATTTGTATTTATAATATGTCCATAAAATTAGTATAATAATATATAAATATAAAGATTTTTTTAAGCCGAATCCAGCGGTACCATTTATGCTTTCTCAATCCATACATTATACGATATATTAGTGGTCAAAATCGAGCACTAAAGACCATCATAAAAATAGCGCTCCTTGTAATTGGAGACGGAGGGAGTAATTGTTAGTGGATAAATTTTGAGCAGAGGGAGTAGATAATAAATAAAATGAGATGAAATGGGTAAAAGCCAGAAAGGTACTAGGAAAAACAGAAATCGAGTGGGCCCAAAAAAAACACAAAAGGGAAAAACAGACTCTTTCTCCTTTCCTTCCTTTCTCCAAGAACCTAATTAGTCCATTGGTCATGCTATTATCGGCATTGCATATTTACACTTTTATTGTTGCTTATTGTTAATGTATTTGGTTTTTGGATCATTTGTGATATCGTGAGATCACACAAGTTCATGTATTGTACGCAACAAGCGTGCAAACTTTGTATACGTTCAAGTGTTACATGTTTTTTGTCTATTATTTGAATAAAGGAAACTAATTTCTATTTTATGTGTGTATTTATTTGATTATCCGGTTCCGATCCGAATCCACTCCATATCCGACATCCGATATATCCACATCCGACAATTATCCGCTCCGATCTGAATCCGACAAAAAATGTGGTAAAGGATATGGAAATAGCAATATCCGATCCGATCAGTTTACACCTAATAATCGCCCTCTAGTGAAAGTTCTACATTTATATAAACTGAAATATGTGTCATTATGTGCACAAATATTTATCTGAGACACGCACGAGCACTTGTATATGACAAATAATGCCGAGCATATTGCGGACGAGTATCAAACAATCAAATTATATTTGTGTGAAAGTAGTGTAATATATTCAATTAATTTATTTATCTCTAATTACTATTAGGGGTAATTCCAAGTACGCATCATGTACATATTGTCAACTCATTAATGTACCCGCGGTAACTCGCAAGAATATTTGACCATAGAAATAGGTGTAAACAAACATTACGTTGTTCAATTTACTCTAAAGTTTCTATAAGTATACTACCTAATCATACACAAAAACATCTATTGAGATATTTGTTAGACCATGTGTTTTATATATCTCTACCATAATATGTATACGTGATATAGTTTATATTTACTGGAAAATAATTGATGAAGGAAACTATAATACAAAAATAATTAAAATCTAGCTTAATGCAAATGTATTTTTAACTATATACATTACCACTACATAAAATAAATGGTACAACTAATATTTAACAATATTATGTGGTTAACAAACCAAATAAAAATACACGATTATAATAACTAATACTATTCTATACTAAAAATAAGTATAAAAGTTTAATATGAATATTCAGCCCGGGTATAAATTTTGTTTGGCCCGGCCCTGCTCGTTTCAAAAGGAGAAAAACTGCAACCCAACCTGGTTCAATCAATAGATTAATTATACTATCTTGTAAATCAAAATGCTAGATTTAAGGAGATAATCAACATAGTATAACAAAATGTCTAATTAGTACATATGAAAATAGCTGGCAGGTTCGTGTAATCCTCGCAATAGACCACAAGTATAGTCAACATAGAACTGTTTTAATCTCTAAATGTTTGATTTGACCAGGTGTGTGGCTTAGGATTTAGCTAGCATTGGCCTAATCTCATTGGATCAGAGGATGGAAGGATTATGATATGGGACTTAGGTAACCTCTCGGATGAGACTGTGCCTACATGGCATGTACTGATTCTTGTTCGACTTTATAGATTTAAGCAAAAATTTATTTATTTGACTCTGTTTTGTTCAGTAAGAAAACCTTAAAATATATTATTCTAAAATTTATCTTTGTAGCTGAGTTTAGTCCAAATATTATAGAGCATTGTTGCGTAGGAGAGCAGTCAATCACGCAATAAAAAAAGTACAAAAACTAGAGATACACCTAGGTGGAGAAGACCTAATTTCCTTATTAATCTCAAGTCACCTAGTATTCCTGGACTTGATGGGATGTCCAAATTGCATCAGTGACATTGTTCTCAGAAAAAAAATTAATATCAGCATTGTTTGTTGGATCTTTTGTATTAAGGGACAGTTTGGTCTGCCTTGGTTCCCTTGTAGTACATAGCTTAACAATCTGGTTATTCTATGAAAAATGTCGTGAGTCCACTCCAAAATTTGTAGAATGGCGATGTGATATATGTCATCACATGAAGAAGAGGGAAAAGACAAAAGTGCAAAAAATAAGAAACATAGTATGTTGGGGAACCGTGAATTCTCTTTATTTTCTTGTATACTAATTGAAATGAGTGATAGACACACTGAAACACGTCCATATATATATACTTGCTACTAAAAAATAGAACTTATGATTCGGAACTAAGGGGATACATTGGAAAGTCGTCTTTCTTTTTGTTAGCTTTTAAAGTCAAAACGCTGGTTTCTCTGTTTTGGCTTTTGATGATATCCAACCATGCACGCGCACACCATCATTGCACACGTGAGGGATAAGAAAATAAATATTTTGTTGGCTTTCAAAGTTGGAACACCGATTTTTTTGTTTGCTTTCATTGTCATTCTCGCTGCGACTCGTGAGGGACATGAGAAAATCTGCTGAAGATAAGATTTTTCAGGCAAGTGAATAACCCGAGGTGAAAAAACTTGGTAAAGAAAAAAACTTGAAGAGATGTTTTAAGCAACATGAGAAAATGAGGAAAACTAAATTCCAGTAGTTGCTTCAAACACATTAAAAAACAAACTCGAGGAGTTGTCTTTTATAGTCGCTCCCCACCTTTTTAGTTAGTGAGAGGTAGCTATATACAAACACGAAAATGGTAGATAAATCCACTCTCTCCCTGCTGGACATTTACTCGCTCTAGATCTATATACGGACTGAAATGAGTGAACAGTCACACTAAAACATGTCTAGATAAATGCTATTAAAAAAGATTGAACATCTTATGATTCAGCACGAAGGGAGTACATTGGAAAGTATCTTGATTTTTGTTAGCTTTCAAAGTTAAAACGCCTATTTTCTGTTTTGGCTTTTGTTATCCAACTATTCACGCCCAGACCATCATTGCAAACGTGAGGGGCAAAACAACAAAATTTTGTTGGCTTTCAAAGTTGAAACGCTGATTTTTCTGTTCTTTTGTTTTTGTTGGTATTCAACTATTCAACCATGCACGAGCCACACATCATTGTCACTTCAAACCGTGAGGGACATGAGAAGGTATATATAATAAAATCCGAGGAAAGTAAGAATTTTAGCAAGTGAATAACATCGAGGTGAATAAACTTGGTAAATAAAAATAAGCTTGACGAATGTTTTCTAAATAAAAGTATGCTGAGAAAATGAAAAAAGTCTAGTAGTTGCTTCAAATACATTCAAATAAAACATTTGCAGTTATCCTTTTTGAGGTTTTCTAAAAGTAATGCAGTGTCCTGCTTGGCGAACCTATAGGAATATCCTGTTATTTAATGCTTACAATGGTATCATACTGATTACGAGTGAAATGACTGGATATCCTGTGAGGGCCACTACTCCTCCCCGCTGCAACGAGCTCGCTGTCACGCCGCGAGTGGCAGTGGCGGAGACAGGGGACCAACAGTGGCCCTGGACCCCCTAAGACCATTCATTTGCTCCTAATTTTCGTATGAACAGTGTACATTTTGAATAGTTTGCTCTAATCGCACCCCCCCTCCCCCTAATAGCCAAAGTTAAGCAATCCTGGCTCCGCCCCTATCGAGTGGTGGATGTCAAGAAGGGCTTTGCCTGTCCACATTCATCCACGGGATAATGACGGCAGAGAAACACTGTGGCTGCGCCATTATTGTTTTCTTCGCCTATATCATTGATTTTAATTTGTGTCGACACCTCTCTTTATTACAGACATAAAATCTCAATCCACATGCCATCGTGTGAATATGCATGCATGTGTTTTCTAGCAAAGTTTGTATAACCTATTTTATGCTATTTTTTCATATATTCAAATTATCTTTCATTCCCGGTGGCAAAGGCGTGGGTATCAACTAGTTATAGGATGTATGAAACATTTAAATGTTAACTATAAACGAATCAAAACGAGTGAATCGTACACGCTAGAGCGCGTCGGCTACATTTGCTTGACGAAAAAGTTAAATTATCTTATAATTGTGTGAACGGTGATATTTGTGAATGGAGGGAGTAGATAATAAATAAAATGAGCTGAAGATCTGCATAAGGATAAATAAAATGGGTAAAAGCCAGAAAGGTATTAGGAAAAACAGAAATCGAGTAGGCCCAAAAAACACACACACAAAAGGGAAAAAACTCTTTCTCCTTCCTTCATTTCTCCAAGAACAGAAATTCTGTTCTTTTCTGAATCCAACGCCACATCCCACAGAAACGCCAATGCAGGCGCAGATGTTGCTCCACCGCCACCTCAATCCCCACTTCGCCGTACCGATTCCCCCGCCCTCCGCCTCCTCCTCGGCTTCGCCGCGGAGACCACCGGCAGTGGCGCATTCCGCCGGCGCCGCCGCGCTCTGGACCGGGAGGAGGGCGCCCGCCACCGCCTCGCCGAGGAGGCCGCCCATGGCGGTCGGGGATACCGACGCCTGCGCGGACACCGCCGTCGAAAACCAGGCCGCCGAGGCAATCCAGGTACTCTTCCCCCTCGTCGCCTCCCTCCCGTTACGAATCGTCACTAGGCCCCTCTGTTCCCGCCGAATTGAACAACTGCCCCTAAGGCCCCACCTGGCAGTCACACGGCGAGCTTCCTCTTTTGTGGCTGCTTGCAGGCGTTCATGCCAGACGCCAGGGCGTACTGGGTGACCAGCTCTCTCATCGCCTGGAACGTCAGCCATCAGGAAGCGGCATCCGTCTGCCTGTACGCCAGCAGAGGCGCCAGAGTGCACTTCTCGCCGTCGAGTCGCGGCGGCATCCAAGGTACCTACCTAGGCCAAGTCCATAGATCAATCACGGTAGCAAGCTGGACCTGATGCATTGTGAATCCATTTGCTGATCTGGTAGGCTATGACTCCAAAGTTGAGCTGCAACCGGAGCATGCCAGGCTCCCAGAGAGCGTAAGACATATCACGGATTTGATTTCGATCGGTTTCCTCCTGTGCTGCGTGCAGTGTCCATGGAGATGTTTAATTTATCTACTGAAGCTACGCTGGCAATTCAAAATGTTTCAGGTGACCCAGAAGTTCCCTTTCATCAGCGGTTACAGAGCCTTCAAAGTTCCGAGCTCTGTCGACGTCGCCAGCCTCGTGAAATGCCAGCTGGTCGTTGCTTCTTTCACTGGTACATGTAGCCTTTGCTTCTCCTCTATATGTATACATACATGGTTGGATACGAAGTTCATGTACTTGTTTATGTGCAGCTGATAGGAAACACAGCGATGTTACTGGGCTGCAGCTACCTGGTGTATTGGATGACATGTTTGCGTACACTGGACCACTTGGCGCGGTTTTCAGCGACAAAGCTGTGAGCCTGCACCTTTGGGCCCCTACAGCGCAGGTCAGGGTTCTAGTTATCAATCCTCTAGGATTTTTTTTTTTTTTTTTTTTGAGAATTCCTGGTCTTAATACAGCTTGTAGTATCTGAACTCGCGCACAACGCACTCCACACGCACACAACACCACACGCACACCACTTGTGCGCAAGCTAGACCTAACTAAACCATACTAAGACTTGAGCCTCCGCGAGCCTAGATCTTCCGGGAAACCCTGCGGTGGTGGGCACACCACAATACCAGTGTCGAACCGCGGTGGAATTGGCTCCTGTAGCTGGAACTGGGGCAGACTGATTAAAGGCTCAGTCCCCCAAAGGCCCTCCACAAATTTGCACAGCACGGACACTGTTCACGTGAACAGCGCCGCGCTGGACACTGTTCACGTGAACAGTGCCGAGCTTGGTGAGACACCCGAAATTCGATACCAAGGATCGAACCCGGGCGGGCTAGCGTAGCCACTGCTACCGCTACCAACGAGCCACAGCTCGTTCTCAATCCTCTAGGATCAGAAGTGGTATCTCTAGTCCATTCTTTCTGCTTAAAGTGTCCCAGATATTTGGTGCAGGCGGTGAGCGTGTGCTTCTTTGATGGCCCAGTGGGGCCTGTACTGGAGACTTTGCAGCTCAAGGAGTTAAATGGTGTTTGGAGTATTACTGGAACAAGAGACTGGGAAAACCGGTACTATCTGTATGAAGTCGACGTGTATCATCCAAGTACGGCGCGGGTTGAGAAAGTTTTAGCTGACGATCCTTATGCTAGAGGGTATGAGCTAATGTGCATCTCCTTGCGTAAGTAGTTCATAGTACTCAGATAGAGGACGAAATCAATGTTGTGTTCTTCTATCAGGCTTTCTGCAAATGGTGCGCGGACTTGGTTGGTTGACATTAATTGTGAAACACTGAAGCCACCTTCCTGGAATAAATTGGCAGATGAGAAGCCAAAGCTTGATTCCTTCTCTGACATAACCATCTATGAATTGCACATTCGTGATTTCAGGTGAAACTGTGCTGCTTGATTATTTATGTGGCTGTAGGTTTGTAAAATTTTACGCGTATTCATCTTTAAAACTTCACCTCCCTGTTCCTATGAATTTTTCCTTGCAGTGCCCATGACATTACAGTGGACTCTAAATCTCGAGGAGGGTTTCGGGCATTTACATATCAGGTCACTCAGAGTTAATACCGGTGTACTTCATAATCTTTTTTCACAAACATGCGTCCTGATTGCATTGTGGGTCTTCTGGTACAGGATTCAGCAGGAATGCATCACCTACAGAAATTGTCTGATGCTGGTCTGACTCATGTTCATCTGTTGCCAAGCTTTCATTTTGGCGGTGTTGATGACATTAAGAGCAACTGGAAATATGTTGGTAACGAAATATTTTTCTCTATCTTTTATCAGACAACTCGTACTGTTTAGCTTTTGTTAAGTCACTGTAGTATCTTGCATGTTTTTTCCTTTTTTAGATGAAACCCTTGTCAAAACACACAAAATTAGAGTCCAAACTAATCAATCTCATCTGGAGCACTGGGAGTGGGCTTACGGCAGATGATTGCATGAACCACTTAGCACCCTGAGATGTAGCCTAGTATGCAGGTGTTTGTCTTAAGTTATTATTCGGTATTTTCCTTTTCTATTTTCCTTTTCTTGTAGAGGAAAAAAGCTGTTTTTTGGTTCTTGTAGAGGAAAAAAGCTGTTTTTTGGTTGGTGCTCTTGTATAGTATCTTGCTTTCCTGCTTAATGAGAAGATGTGCTAAGCTGTTGCACATATCTGTAAAAAACAATCTGGTCTAGGATATTTACATAATATAAATATCGCACACACACAGTTTTTAATCATAAAAAATTCAGGTCTTTTGAGTTCAGTTTCTAGATCTTGTTAGATAGATTTGACCGACGACAATATGTAAGTACTTGATGGGTTAAATTGTATTTATTAATTTTCATCTGGTGTACTTTGAGTTGACTTATTCAGTTATTCCTTCTTGAATCACTGGGACCTTCATTTACTCTGGCAGATGAGTGTGAGCTAGCAAAACTCCCTCCAGAGTCAGATAAGCAACAAGCTGCAATATCAGCTATTAAGGAAGAGGACCCTTATAATTGGGGGTATTCATCCACACACTTGTTTTTTTCCTCTCAAACCTGCCATATACTAATCTATTTTGCTGGTATTAAGATAGGTATTTTTTCGTTCTTGCGAGTATATTATTCTTACATACGGTCATATGCATTGTAAAGGTATAACCCTGTGCTCTGGGGGGTTCCAAAAGGAAGCTATGCAAGCAATCCTGATGGTCCCAGTCGCATTATTGAATACCGTCAGATGGTCCAGGTGTGTTTTTCTTTGTAGCTCTGCAAGTATGTGATCCTGCTTGTAAGATAGGATTCCAAAATGAACTATGGAGCATTTGGAAAACTTCTCACAAAATTCATGTGTTCCAAATGAGGTTATCCCACTCAAACATGTGCTAACTTGGAGCTCAGCCTGTTGCAGTAATTAAAGGTTCTAAATGTGGTTAGCTCGATGCAGGATACATGTTACTTCTCTGATAATCTTTGGACTGCAGGCACTCAATCGCATGGGTCTTCGTGTTGTTATGGACGTTGTATACAATCATCTAGACTCAAGTGGCCCTTTCGGTATCACCTCAGTCCTTGACAAGGTTATTAATAATAAACATCCATTGTTTTTTTGTCAGTTAATTTTACAGCATTTCTTACAATGTTAAAAGTCAACTTCAGGTAGTATTCCATTCGACTTGGTTCACTGAAGAGCATTTCTGTAACATATTTAAGTACCATCAGTCATGCTACATTGTGCACGAAGTGAACGAAATATGTAAAATTCTTGTTTGCAAGAAACTGCAAGTACTAGAACTCTTTCATCATCGTTCCATCAATGTGTTTGTAGATCTAGAAAATGTTACGTTAGAATAAAGTTTCTTGGTAGAATAATCTGTTTTGCCCAAAGTTTGGACCTTCCTAATGTGTCTTTTTTTCTTTTCTTTGTATGGTACAGATTGTTCCTGGATACTACGTTAGAAGGGATACTAAGGGTCAGATTGAGAACAGCGCAGCTATGAACAATACAGCAAGTGAGCATTTCATGGTTGATAGGTTAATCGTCGATGACCTTCTGAACTGGGCAGTAAATTATAAAGTGAGTTCCCTGTGGTAGTATTCTAATTATTGGCATTGTATTATGATGATACCAGTCATTTTCAGACTTAATGGCTCTATCGAACATAGTTCCACCAGCCACATTATGCACAGGAAAATGCATGCATCCATGGCAGAGTCTTGCTTATTCCCTTTCCTTCATGTCCGGACAATTTGCTGTTCCTTTCACAATGCTTCTTAACCATCAAATTATTGTTGCCTTAGGTTGACGGGTTCAGATTTGATCTTATGGGCCATCTCATGAAACGTACCATGGTAAGTAAGCTCGTATCCTAGCTGAATTAATAACATGTTGATTTTCTACTTAAACATAATTATCTTTTTGTTTGTCCCCTCATGATTTAGGAAAGTATCACGAGTGCATCAATCATTTCTTGTATCTTACATTCCAGAACTACACACCTTGGCCTTTTTTATAGAACGTTCAAACACAGTTGCACATCTTTTAATTAAGAGAACAAGCAAATAAATACAAGATCTGGGCAGCAAGATCCGAGATCAAAGACCACACAACACACGCACAGTTCGTGCAACCGGCAAGTGAAAGCTTGCCACCATCATTCCGCCTGCGCCTGGAACACCCTGCTGTTCCGCTACTTCCAAATGGACCAAACCTTGAGGGCGACCGTGGAGTTAAAACCCTTCCTTTTGTTCCTAGGTCTGCGCTTGTGCATAGTCAGCCACCTCCTCCAGGGAGTTTGTTGCAGTGGGACGGCAGGGCCATGGCCATCTCAACTAAGGGTGAGACCTCAAAGTTATTGTGACCATGGGAAGCGGATGAAGAGATGCTCTGCTGTTTCCGTTTCCTTGAAACACATGGAGCAGGTGCCATGGCTGGGGAGACCCTGTACACAGATTGCGCTGAGTACTTCAAGTCCGAAGACCAAATCGATAAGACCACGTGCACCTGGCTGGAGATGAGGGGTGCGCCACTAACGTGGTACTACACACATAATCCTGCAATTGGCTACATGAGTTTTACTGGTTAGAATTTCGCTAAAACAAATTTTCTTTTTGCAAAAGTTGTGAGCCAAATTGTTTCCCTGTAGCACAAAAATTGTACAAGTTGACTAATTCCCTTCCAGCTTGTGCCTTCAACATATTAACACTTCACCTCGAATTATTTCAGCAATTTTTCAAAATGAAAACAATGAGGAAATTGCAAGCTCTTAATTTGGTTACTGACTTCCAAACCTTTCCATGGCTTATTGATATATTTAATTTTAGGGGTATTCACTCGTCTATAATTAGCAGGTTAGTCAACTGTGATCATGCATTCTTTGTAGACTGTTTATGCCAGAGTCAAACACCGTTCTTTGAAATATTAGTTTCAAATGTCTAGCATATGCAGCAATGCTGGTTGTTTTTGGAAACTGGTTTCACATTGCACTTATCACTTAGTCATTGCTCACTATCACTACCATTAGAAACAAAATAACAATTTCTTGTGTGTGGCCCATATGACTGCACACAATGATCATACGTAATTGGCTTCCTATATTTGTTGTTAAGCGCATCACACTATGTGCTGGATAACCTTTTTGTTTAATAAATACAGATGAGAGCAAAATCTGCTCTTCAAAGTCTTACAAGGGATGCACATGGAGTTGATGGTTCAAAAATATACTTGTAAGTACTGAGATTGCTCAGTTTCAGAGCAACCAGCTTCATGGCAGCAGCACACATTCTCGTTGTATTGGGCTAATGAGGACAATGACATTGCAATAGGTATGGTGAAGGATGGGACTTCGGTGAAGTTGCATGCAATCAACGTGGAATAAATGGATCCCAGCTTAACATGAGTGGAACAGGGATTGGTAGGTAAGTCTGAATTTATTACCAACTTGCTGTTTGTCGAGTGCTGTACAGTTTCTTTGTTCTTGCTTTGGTTTTTTTGGGGTTCTGTTGTTAGGCTATGCTCTTTTGCTTTGGGCTTTGTTTTTATGCTTGCCTCAATAAAGCTGGCTTTGATAGAAAACGCCAGATAAAGCTGGACTTAACCAGTGATATACGCCTTCTTCTAATAGAAAATGACACACATTTGGGTGTGTGTTCGAGAAAAGCAACTATTTGCTGTGAGAAGTGAGCACCTTTTGGTACATTCAAATGAACCAATTGGTCAACTTTTGAGCATATACTCCAAGCTGTAATTAGTTTTACATTGAGCAGTAAAATTTAAAGGTCTCAACAGTCTCCTGATTTGTCAGAACTTTGAAGCTCTGACACAAAACACCAGAGTGCAGCTTTATTGTAGGAAATAGCCAGTATTGGTATTTGATTTGGTGTTTGTTCTTCTTCACTTTTTTTCCATACAACATAGTAATATCCATACCTTCATACTTTGCAGCTTCAATGATAGAATCCGTGATGCTATTAATGGGGGTAGTCCATTTGGTAATCCACTACAACAAGGCTTTAATACTGGTCTGTTCTTAGAGGTAATCTTAATGTTGTTTACGCCAGTGCCCTTCCTGGAAATAAAAGTTAAGATATGATATTTCTGTAACTAATTTCTCGCTTTCATCATCCATAAGAGCAGGACAGTTTCATTTTTCCTCTCTTAATACAGTTTTCCTGAATTTGGGGAATTCTTAAAGGTTAAGTTGTTTTCTGAAACTCTTAAGGAGGTTCCTTTTTCTGTAATCAAGTTGTTGACTGCAGCTACTTTAAGGTTCCTAACTTTCTAGTAATTCGTATTGTGCACCACTTTATCTGTGCACATCAGAGATCATTGTACTCATGTGTCATCTATGGATCAGAGAATGTTTGCCAGCCACAAGTTTGTTTGGTCTCTACTAGTATTGATCATACTCAGTTATGGAGTAGTTTGGAGCTTTATTGAACTGGCTACTATTTTGTGTGCCCTAAATGGGACCAAAAGTTTTCTAGCTTCAAGGTCTCAAGTCTCAACTGGAGCTGTGATGCAGAGATGCACTTTACCACATTTATTTAAATATTTCTAGATTAGCTCCCAGGATTCGATTGTTTATTATTTGGTATTTTCCCTTTTGTGCAGCCGAATGGATTTTGTCAGGGCAGCGAAGCAGATACCAGGGTCACGCTTGCAACTTATGCTGACCATATACAGGTTGGCTATCAATAGTCATGTTCTTAAAAGTTTGTCCACTGATTGAATATTAATTTGTTTTTAACCTACCAATTTAATGGAAAATGTATCATGTTGATTATTTTTGTGTTTTTGCAAAGAAGATATATACTCCCTCCGTCCCGCAATATAAGTTGTTTTGGCAAGCTAAAACAGCTTGTCAAAACGTCTAGTATTGGGGGACGGAGGGAGTACGTACGAAAAAATTTACATGACGTAAAAATCATGTACGGTTGCCAAAAAAACGGGGGGGGGGGGGGGGGGGGGGGGGGGGGGGGGGGGGTGTGCTAGAATAATTATTATTCACACTGGGTGGTAAATAGCGCGACCCTATATATATAAATAGCCACTGTTAATCTGAGTTTCATGAGATAACTGGAGAACTATACTTGAGTGCTTTTCTTTTCACACCTGTTACTCTTCCTCACTATCTGTTCTGTGCAATCATGGTGAATAGTATTATTTAGGTGGACATGAAAAACTCCTGTCATATAAATCAGTTGTTAGTATTATTTAGGTGGACATGAAAAACTCCTGATTTACGGGGCAAGAGATCAAACACGAACAAATCTAAGCAACCATTTGGATACATTTAAGAAAGCATTTTTTATGCCACAAATGGAGTTCAATGGGGGCAAGTTATGTCAGAATGTTAACGTTCCCCGGATGAAAAGAAACTGAATAGAAATGAATAGTTATTTGTTTTCTCCCTAATAAGCTTGCATTGCCAAATGGTATAATTTGTCCTTAATAAGTTTGCCAGGCAAGATGGATATATATATATATTTAAAACTTTTTTCAGATTGGACTAGCTGGTAATCTGAAGGACTATGTATTAATATCTCATACTGGAGAAGCTAAGAAGGGATCAGAAATTCGCACTTTCGATGGATTACCAGTCGGCTATACTTCGTCCCCGATTGAAACGGTATGGTTATTGGTTTTTGAACTTTACAAAATAATCGGTACTTGTAACAGTATCATTTACTCACAGGAATAGCATAATGTGTTTTCTCTTGCATGGTTCTGACATTCTGTACACGATTTAACTCTTTGTCCCAGTTCCTTAATGCGGTGCCACCAGTCATTTACTCAAATACACGCTGCTCTTTATGTCGCAGATAAACTATGTTTCTGCTCATGACAATGAGACCCTGTTTGATGTTATCAGTCTAAAGGTTTGGCATGTTATCTTGTTACATAAATAACTTATGTTATACTTCATTCATCAGATATTACCGTCTAGTAATCATTGTTTTTCCTTTCCATGTAATATAAACCATGAAACTTTCAAGACAGATTAACATGTGTGTTTATATCTATTCATAATACAGTGCTCTATAATTTTAATTGGTAACATCACATGATGAAATTAGTTAATTAATCTTTTGAAATTAAACTTTTACATTTGCAAAGCAACAATTTAATTCATGTGATGATACACTTTCACTTTTGAAAGAAAAAAAAAGTTGATCATTAGTTCTTTCCTGCAAGGATGAGCTTGAAATTTAATTCTCAAACTTCCCAAAATATTGAATTGTCGAACTATTTTTTGTTGTTTATACAGACCCCAGTTGACCTGTCAGTTGATGAGAGATGCAGGATAAATCTTTTAGCCTCCAGCATGATGGCATTATCCCAGGTTTGTATTAAACAGAATTACAGAATCTGGATCATAAAACCTATAATTTTTTTTCCGTAGAACTGTGATGGTACAAATAGGTGACCAGAGCGATCAGTTTCCCAGAAATAAGTTGCTAAATCAAAGTATCGGAATTAAAATTGATAGTAATCTGCATTTGATAATCCAACCGAGACAGGGCACTATGATTTGACGTGATTTTGTGCTTTTCAGCTTTCATCTTCTTCTCTTTTCTTCTGACCAAGTACATTTTTTCCATATGGTAAAGAATACAGTAATTTATATTTAATGCAAATAACTATACTAGTAGTGTACTTTCATACATGAGCTATAACTTGAACTTTTGGCCTAGAGTCCTCAGTTTTGTTGTCCTTTCAGGGAATACCCTTTTTCCATGCTGGTGACGAGATACTGAGATCCAAGTCCATTGATCGAGATTCATATAACTCTGGTGATTGGTTTAACAAGTAATAAACTTCCCTTTCTACCTTTATGAGAACATCAGTTCTTCTCATGAACTAAAACGATTGAATTTTTCAAGAGATAGAAATTTAATCAAAATTTCCTTGAAATATAATAATAGTGACGATACTTCTTTACCGTATACAAAGAAGACTAAAGGGACAATAGTAGTTCCCTTGCATCTTTAACTTCACGGTGATGTTCTGTTTTCTTCCTCTTGTTAAGGCTTGATTTTACCTATGAAACAAACAATTGGGGTGTTGGGCTTCCTCCAAGTGAAAAGAATGAAGATAACTGGCCCGTGTAAGTTTCTGAACTTTTGCATCTTTTGTTACCACTATGGTTTTCTTATATATTTGGTCATGTCCTTTTGATAATGTGAAGAACTTAAATGAATAGTTCCCATTTTTTCATTTTTTGTAAACATGCATTTGATAGTTTGGAAACTATTTTGTAGGATAAAACCAAGGTTGGAAAATCCATCGTTCAAACCTGCCAAAAGACACATTCTTGCTGCCCTAGATAGTTTTGTTGACATCTTGAAGATCAGATACTCATCTCCGCTTTTTCGTCTTCGTACAGCAAGTGACATTAAGGTACATGTATTCTTTGTATATTTGCCAGCAAATTAGTTTGAACTCCACTTTCAGATCGCTAAACTGCTGTAACGTAGACAAGTTTTTTTTTTCCTTTTTAAGGGATGAGTAACTTTGTTAACTAGCAGTTGTTCTCGAAACTTTGATCTACATGTCCAGCAATATTTATCGAATTGAGCTGTTGTGTAGACCTGACTGCATTCCTGTCATATTTCAGCAAAGGGTTCACTTTCACAACACAGGGCCCTCCGCGGTCCCAGGTGTTATTGTTATGAGCATTAGAGATGCACGAAATGATAGGCCTGAGATGGCTCAGCTAGATGCCAAGTAAGTAGCATTAAGTAGTTACCATTTCCATAAAAATCTACTTTTGCAAGATAAACAAAAGATGCAGTCACAGTAGTTTCTGGATTTCGATGTATGGCAGGAGAAGCTCTCCATGTTCTGTGTTGTAGATCTAACCACCAATCCCTTTCTGCAGCTTCTCTTATGCCGTGGCCGTTTTCAATGTATGTCCGCACAAAGTTTCCATAGATATCCCTGTTCTCGCTTCGATGGGGCTTGAGTTGCATCCAGTGCAGGTAACTATTCCATGTTGTTGTTCTCGACTTGAGCAACATTCAGTTGTTACAGCACTGAACTGCTGAGCACTGTTCGATCCCCATAGTTCAGAGTTTCAGTCTTAAAACCAATGAAATCAACAACCCAAGAACAGAGTTTCGGTCGTAATCTCGTTCAAGCCCAGAACATCTGGACACTATTCTTTCAGTCTGCAAATTCCAAGGAATAAAACCACCAATGTGTTTCATAGTTCTGATTTTCAGTCTCCTAAAACCAATGGAACACCATTACAGAAGTTGTGGAAATGGGAGAACAATTTTCTAAACGACAACGAACTGTTTCTTTCAGGCGAATTCGTCAGATGCTTTAGTGAGGCAGTCTGCGTACAAGGCATCGACTGGCCGGTTCACCGTACCCAGAAGAACCGCCTCAGTGTTTGTCGAGCTTCGCCCTTGATGCATTGCCCTGGGTGAAGACCAGGCTCACTTTCGCCCCAAAGTATATACATATATAGATGATGAATAAGAGAGGAGATGCACTGCTGCTGCCAGTGTACATCGCTGAAGAATAAGAAGCCGTCAAGGCATGGCTTTGTTTCCCATCCGTTGTGTGCTATACTGATTATCAAAACCAAAATTCGTATATTTGTATTGTATGACATCATGCTAAATTATGAAACCGTAAAGATCTGTACTCCCTGTTTATTTAGTTTTTATTTCCATTGAAGAAAATAAACTGATTAATTTAATTCGGCGTGAGTTTAGTCAGGTGGCAGGGCAGAATGTGACTTGATAGGCGGCGGCGCCGGAGCATGTGAAGGTGGAGCTGGCGTCGTCGTAGGCGTAGCTGTACGCCGCTGGGCAGGTCGTTTTGAAGACCTGCGAGTAGTTGGTGGGCCCGCAGGCCGCCGGCGTGCCGTAGTCGCCGCTGCAGCAGTACCGCGCGCTGCGATAGGCGTTGCACGCGCTCTTGCACGCCACCGTGGCGCCGGAGCTGCCGGACACGACGCGCAGGTCCGTGGGGCACACGGCGTTGACGTCGCCGGCGCACGCCGCCGCGCGGCATCCATGATGGGAGGGCGCGATGCTGAGGGGCACGTTGAAGCCGTCGACGAGGCTGACGTCGTAGAAGTCGAGGCCACCGGAGGAGGAGAGGGTGACCTCGGCGAGCGTGACGGGCGGAGAGGGCCCGCGGCCGTCGCAAGCGACGTTGCCGGAGACGCAGTCGGCGGTGGCGCAGGAGAAGCGGCCGGTGGAGGCGTCGGTGGCGCAGCCGGTGCGCGCCCAGAAGGTGCCGGACCACGAGCTGGAGGGGGCGGCGAGCGCGGAGGTGGCGCCGGAGGCGAGGTAGAAGCCGGAGCGGGAGAGGGGTGGCGAGGTGGCGCCGCTCAGCGCGTCCACCCACACCGGGTGCGCGCACGCGTTGGTGAAGCTGAAGGACGCCGCGGCCTCCGCTCTGACGCCGAGAAGGAGGATGGATATGAGCAGGTGTACAAGAAAGAGGACGGCCAGCAGCTGCCCTGCGGCCTCCACCTTCAGTGCCGGTGGCAGCCATGGCGGGGGCGACCGATCAGTTGGAGAAGATGGCGGGCGATGGAGCGTCACTCACAGCGCAACCACTAAGCAAACACCTCAACAAGTGATTAAATGGCATCACCTACAGTAACTAAGATCGGTCTGATAAATTCCGCCGATCGGTCGGCCGGCGGGTTTGTCTTTTGGCTCATCGATTTTCGGTGGGTTTAATTGGGTACTCTCCTCGTGCACCTCTGCATGCAAGTTGCATGGTGATGAAACTTAATTGGCTCGAGAGAAACAAAAAAAAACATATTCCCTCCGTTCAGAATTACTCCGAAAATAAACGAACAAGAAGAGGCAACACAATAAAAACAAAAAAACAAGAAACATGGAGCATAACATGTTTTGGATACAAAATGTGGACTACGTGCAGAATAAAACGAGTGAACCAACACACTAAAACGCGTCTAGAACATGCGATTCAGAAAAAAAGGAAAAATATTTTATAATTCTGAAGGGAGAGAGTATTTGATCATTGCTAATAAAGTGACAATGGACCTAATGCCATGGTAAAATAGTGTAAATGACAATGATTTTATCTTTTCCCAATCTACTGAAATTACAAATGGAGATTCAATCTACAGTTCTACACAGTGATAATCAAAAAAAGAAAAAAAATCTATAGCAAACAATATTTTAAAGTATCAAAATTCATAAAAAATCTGGATATATTCAATAATGTATCATACAATTGTATAAAATTTAATATGAAATTATTTGTATTGTGGGATACACAAAAAAAAGAAATTATGACAAGTTTTGAGCTGTTCACACACCCAAATCTACAATTTTTATCTATTTTGTGTGGCGTATAATACAACGTATTTCGGATGAGTTTTTTCACAACTGTACTATGAATCATTGGCTACATCTACGAGTTTTTTAAAATTGTTCCAAGAAATACCTTTTTGAATATTTCAAAAAAGGGCCCCATGGAGCGTGTCCTCCAAAACTACCTTAAAAAAATGTTCCAAGAAATTTCTTTTTTGAATATTTCACAAAAGGGCCCATGGAGCCCGTCCTTCAAAATTAGGATGTGAAAACGGGACCCAATTGTCCCACTTATACTTTATTTTGTGCTAGGCATGTATAACATGGTGTATAAGGGGGACGATTGGGTTCTGTTTTCGCATGGTGGTCCAAAACTATGCTCGAAGTTATGCAAAATAAAAAAAACTATGCTCGAAGTTTTTTTGGTCTTTTGGGCCGAGCAACGAGAAGTTAACTGAGGCCTCAGCCCGGGCGTTGGGCTTTCGGGCCGGGCTTCCCCATGCCCTGGCGCTGGGGGCCTTGCTCGGTCTCTCTGTCCTCCATCTCCCCTAACCCGGATCGACCTTCTTCTCTGTCTTCCCCCGCGACGGCGACGGAGACGGCGACCAGGCTCCAGCTTCTGTCAAGGTGAATCTCCTGCACCAATTTTCCCCGAGCCTCTTCATTAGCCCGGTAAATATCTGTCTTCGCTGCCGCCGGTCCTCTACCGCTAGGGTTAGGTCGCCGGAAGGAGATGAACGAGACAGGGCTAGAGAGAGAGCGATTGGGGAAAATACGCAACAGAGGGGTCCGTAGGGGGCTCACCTTGCTTGCAGAACTCTGGTTCCTCCGGGGCCTGCTCGTCCCTGCTCTAGGCATCGAACTGGAGCAAGCGCTCTTCCGCCGTTGCAGCCCTAGGCCTCAGAGAGATGTTACTATAGTTTCGAATAAGCTATCAGCACGTCGTCTTTCTTTTACCTTACGCTGCCACCATGGTGTGAGGGTAGCAGAAACTGTTTCTTCAGACTAAGTTCCTTGCTAGAAAACGTTGGTTTTACCACTTGGGAAAGCTTTGGTGTCGCTGTTGATCTGGGATTCCATCTTTGTTATGTGATGTGGGGTCTTTGTCAGCGACGAATGAGTCTGGCAATTTAGCATCCTGCTAATAGTTCTTACTGTAATTCAGCTGACCCACAGGACGCTGATCAGCAACCTGTAGCTCTTTCACTCATAAGCAACCTGTAGCACATCCATGGCCCTGGCCTGGAAAATCAGGCGGTTACTCTCATTCCTTACTTTCCGGAGGACATAAATGCCCAAGTTCTTTCGCTTGTTACTGTCTGGGTTTCAAAGTCTGGTGGATGCATATTTGCATGATCCAAAATAAGTTTAATTCGAATGTGCAATTTATAATCCGCTTTTACTTATTGTTCATACTTTACTTGATAAAAGGGGGATCGTTCTTGTACTTCACTCAATTTAAAGTCTGCTAGATACCTTCTGATCATCTAATGTCCGATGCTTTTCTGCATCATGTTCACAGGAAAAACAGATCTTTCTTGTGTAATATTTATCCAGGGCAAGCACATGTCCAGGGCACGCAATGCTCTAGTTGTCACTGGCTTGGTGATCTTTGCTGGCACTGGCCTACCATTTCCCTTCTATTTTGTGTAAGTGAATTATTTGTTCGTCTTTCAATTACTGGTCAACAAACTGGGGCACACGTGTTGTGCGTTAACTTTCTTTGTGTAATATTTATCCATCTTTTTTGTGCAGGAAATCAAAGAACCGACCTATTATCGATTCGTCGAAGCCTCTGCCACCGCAGGCTACTTTCCGAGGACCCTATGTGAATACTGGTTCACGCGACATAGGGCCTGATCATACAGATTACCCCAAGAAGTGATATCTCCTCTTGTTTTTCTTTTTTTTATGGATGGAAAACAAGGGGAACTTGTGACGCTGATCTATTAGTGAGGTTATAATCGGCTTATGATGTTGGGCTGGATGGACAATCTAATAGCAGCAGTAAATTGGTCAGGTGTTACGTGCGGAATGCATCTACATGTAGTCCCTCGGCGTTTTGATCAGTGACGACTATTCCTTCCAAAGCGGTGTGGCGCTATGTTTTTTTGACGCAATAAACTGTTGAGTGTCGTTATATTTATGCTTTTAAAGATCTCAGTGACTGGAGTGTTCTGCTGGCTTCTACTATGTTCAGGCGTAGTATCTGGCTTTTATATTTATGCTTTTAAAGATCGAAACTACTCCAAGTATATGACACTTTGTAGTCCGATCTTTGTACAATCCAAAATCCGATGGAGTGCTGCACTTTGATGGGTTTACCTGGGCGTGTCGTCCGTGGATCGGACGGAAACCGTCGTACATATAGCAGAATGCCAGCTGCCACTCATACAAACTGTATGTATTGCACACAGCATTGCCAGCTCTTTTGATGAGTAATTACTCCATGGATCGATACCCTGTTCTCTACACCTCCGCGGCACATCACACAATAATCTCTACCCTCAAAAACTTGAAACGAAGATCACGTCAAACACTGCCTCGAATACAATTATGCAAACACACATGCATACATCATACATACAGACATTTCATTTTGAAGAGATGAAAGGTCATGGTTGAACTTCTTGATCCCAACCACGGATCTTGCATGCCATGGTGAATACCTGGATTGGTAATTTGAGTTGTACAAGGCAAGTGTTGGATTGATAGGTTGATTTATAGGACCCAAGAGTCGGGACACATGTCTATTATATTGTTAGGCTTTGATTACGATAAAATAGAAGTTCGTAATTACATTTATGTTCAGTTGGCAATCGCTAAATGATAAATATATAACATAGGTGAATAATTAATTGGTTTATATGCTAAGGATTAACCATATGTTAATATTTTGGACGATTATCCCTTTTTAGTAGCCATTTACGAGATCCTGGTTGATTAGGTCATAAATTGTACGACTAAAATAAGAATTGTACGGCGGAGGGCGCAACATATAGAATCTATATTTGTTAACCAGGTTTTCTTTTCTTTCAACAACAAAAGGTTGTCTAGCCGTTAACTCCTCATATAAACTATCATGCATAGAGTTAACAATTCTTTCACAATCTTCAGAGTTGCCTATGACCTATACTGCTAACCCCATGTCTAAGATGTTGTATATGTCTTCCCAAAATCCCAACTAATCTTGCTTGCTATATACCCGCAGCTGAGCTAAGGTCTCATAACATATACTCTCTCCGTTCGGAAAAGGATGTCACAAAAATGAGCTAATATAGCTAAGCCGCGGAAAAAAAATATGCGAGGCCATATTCCTCTACACTATGTCAACTGTTTTGCATTGGTCGGATGTAGTCTCAGTTGAGCGCGCTGGGCTGCAGTCTTGAGATCTGAATCTTCTGCTCCACTTTGTGAGCAGCTGTTCTATATCAGCATCCATTCTTGTTCCTCTACCTCCCCACACTAGCATATGAGCAAGATCCGTAATTGATGATCCGTCGACCTCATGGACCGCTTTGAAACCCATCCTTGTGTAGAACTTAACAAGCTGAGAGAACAAAAAGAAAGGCACCCATTAAGCTCTCTAAATGGATAAGTCTCCCAATTTTGAACTCTATACATAGACACAAAACAGAATGGAAATTATGGTTACTGTCAAGCTAAGCAAAGGTATATAGACACATTTTTCGATCCAGTCGAACAGGTTTGTGTTTACCTCACACAAAATTAGGATATGCAAAATAGAGAGAAAATTAATAGGAACAATAGAAAAAGTGGAGTGATTATAGCTCATTCCACTAGATGTTTTTGCAGCTATACAATTTATTTGAGCAGCAGCCACAATACAAAGACTGGCAACATTAGCAGCAAGCTGGCCAGGCGTGCAAACACGCATACCTTGCCGTGGTAGAGCGGCGAATCATTGATGGCGAGAAGCTCGGCGCGGACGCAGCCGGCGTCGAAGCCGTGGCGTACGGCTACGGCGCCGAGGAAGACGCCGAGGCCGAAGAGCGGGCGGTCGGGGACCGCCAGCGTGGCGCGCGACATCCGCATGGAGTCCAGGTGTAGCAGGGAGCCCCCGGGCCAGGGCAGGACGGCGCCCTCGGCGCGGCCCAGCAGCCTTATGAACTTATTTGGTGCTGTTTATTCTCATATCCAAGATATTGCTGCCGATGGATCAACACTTGGATCAATACGTGCTGATGCAGACACTTCCTTTGGCTACTTATCATCCTTTGAGTTCATATTTATCTTATGTTTGATTTATGTTTGATGAAGGAAACATTTGAGATAACTGAGATACTTGGCCAAGCTGTTCAGAAGAAGTCACAAGATATTGTAAATGCTGTCCGCCTAGTTTCCTCAACAAAATAGTGTCTTCAAGAGCTAAGATCAGATGATGGGTACCAGCAATTTATGGACACGGTTATTGAATTTTGTGTAAACCACTCCATTGAAATTCCTGACTTTGACCAAACATACATTCTGCGTGGTGGTCGTGCACGTCATCAGCCTGATAAGCTCACAAAGGAGCATTACTTTCGAGTGGAAATTTTCCGTGCAACATTGGACACTCAACTATTTGAATTAAATCGAAGGTTCAATGAGAAGGTAATGGATCTTTTATCTACTTGTGCCACTTTGATTCCTAAATACAAATTCAAAGGATTCAAAGCTAGTGATATATGTGAGGTGGTGAAAAAGTACTATCCAGCTGATTTTGCCCAAGATATTTATGGACTGCAACAACAACTAAAACATTTTGTTGCGGATGCTTCCAAAGATGAAGAGTTGAAGAATATATCAACATTGATTGATCTTTGTCGATGCCTTGTGGAGACAGGAATACATACTATTTACAATTTGATTGACAGGCTACTCCGCTTGCTTATTACCCTTCCGGTTTCTACGGCGACTGCTGAACGCGCATTCTCTAGTATGAAGATTATTAAAACAAGGTTGCGCAATAAGATGGAAGATGAAAATCTTACAAACCAGATGTTAATTAACATAGAGGGTGGAATTCTGGAGAACTACAGCTACGATGATGTCATTGAATATTTTAGAAAGACCAAGAATCGAAGTGCTGATTTGTAGTATGTATCTGAGTAAGTGTATCTCCCTGCGTACACATCTCTTGACTGAATATTGCGGTGTAGCTTCTTTTGGTATAGCTTCTTTTGTTTAGTAGAAATTCTATATATATATATATATATATATATATATATATATATATATATATATATGATGTATGCATGTGTTTACGAACAAAATGGTGTTGGTTTAGAGCAATTTTTTGTGCTTTCTTATAGTCTGGCCCGCCCAGAAATTATTTTTGAGCTCCGCCACTGCATGGGAGGAGAGGAGGCGGGAGTGGCGGGGAGGCTGGGCACGTCTCAGTTGAGGAGGAGGATAACTGTCCCATTTGGCTTTGGGTGGAGCCTAACATCATACTATCGCGAAATTCATATCGAAAATTGTATTGGTGTAGAATTTGTCAGGTCAATTGAAAAAAAGTAGAATTTGTTTTGTTTGCATGGGATTAGATATCTAGACATTTGGCTGTACTTGGCTTGAACTTGCATCCGATCCAAACTGTTAACGTGATAATTTGGTACCACTCTTTAAACTGAGAAGGTCGGGCCTGACAGTGGATATCTCAGCTATTTTTTTCTAACATAATAATTTTTTAATTAAATTCGATAAATAATACGTGTTTTTAAAGATTTTCAAAAATAATACACCCTCGTCTACTAAAGATTTTTTTTTTAGCTGGTCGTCTGTCGGCTGCACGCCTGACAGGACCTGCTCGTCCGCGGCGTAGACGACCTGGTCGTCTGCGGCGTAGCCGACCAAACCACAATGGCATCGATCGATCGGTGGTAGCTTCGGTATGACAGGCCCACCGACAGGGCCTGCTCGTCTGTACCATAGACGAGGGTGTATTATTTCTGAAAATCTTTGAAAACGCGTATTATTTATCTAATTTAATAAAATACATATATTATTTTAAAAAATAGCGATATCTCATCACCTCTTTCCCTGACAAGATCAACTAAAGGTAACGCCGCTATTTATGGGTAAGCTCTATGATAATTAATTTATGAAAATTGCTCTAACTGTATGAAAATAGAGAGCAATTTAAGTTTTATTCATCTATGGTATGAGTCTTAGAAAATCATAAATTCGTAAATTAAGAGCAATTTAAGTGAACTCTATGGCCCTGATGTTCGTTTTAGATGGTGCACATCTACCACGGATTTCTCGGGGTTTTCGGTTTCGTGATGATGTGGGTGATGATTTCCACGGCCGAGAATTTACAACAGATTGTTGTAAAATGTGGTAGATCCAGCTTTTCTCCGTGGTTGAAATTTCAGATTTTCAGTTGTTCATGGGGGTAAAGAGGAGTGTGCAAGTGCATATGAAGATGAAAGGGTAGAAAACGTGTGACCCCTTCCATAAATGGGGTTTTAACGTGTTGTGTGGTTTCTTAAGCTAGTTCAATTATTTTATATGGTTACAAAAGCGTTTTAATGGCGTCAGCATGATTGGGAATAAGTCACTCTCTTCGATTTTTTTTGGCTTTGTACCAACCATTATGAACAAAAAATGTTATCTATTCATATTTCTAACTACCAAAAATAGAGTGTTTATGAAGCAAGTGTAAAAATGTGCTGCAATATTGGGCGACCAATTGCCATATATCTTGAATTTACTTTCTAGTTTCATTTTCCTAGTTAGTTGGCTTTATGCCTATTTCTCAAAAGTAATACAAATTAAATTTGAACTATGAAACTTTGACAGCTGCATTAGCCGTTGTGCGAAGCCTATGAAGGATGCTTGGTTTGACTGCTTGGGGATCAACATGGTCTCGACAAGCTTAATCTGATCAGCACCGCTTATGCCAAGGTATCTCCGATTTTAGACTCTGGGGACCTTTTCTCATATGTTTTGTAATGAAGTGAAAATACGAAAATCAAAATTTGAAATACTAGTTCGCTGACGTGAACGTCCACGCTTCCTATGTACACCAGAGAAACATAGCCAACGTGGTGCGACACACATGACACATCACACAGAGACGAGGAAGTATGGATATCTGAAAATTTTATTTTGAATCTTTTTACATTTTGAAATATGTTTTTTGAGCAGTGGGTGCATCTGCACTCATGACCCGAAATGGATTTCTGATTTACGACATGGCCTTTCGGGTCACTGGTGCATATCCACGCGTTGTGTAAAACATATTTAATTTTTTTTCAAAATGTCAAATATTCCAAAAAAAGATCGGATTTACATCAGCACATTTTGTGTCGGCCCAAAAAGTTTCACGGAGACAAAACATTTTTTTATGACATGTTCAAAAAAGACAAAGATGTCTTATACAAAGTCATTTGGAGCGCCCGGATTTGTCTGTCTTGCACAGGTCACAAAAATGCATTTTCTTCACGAGTTTTTTTTGTGTTAACATAGATATCTTGAAATATATCCAAAAATACTATTTTGAACTTTTTACATTCTGAAAATTGTTTTTGAGCACTGGGTGCATCTACACCCATGACTCGATATGGATTTCCGATTTATCTTGTAATTCTCACAGGAGATAGAGAAAAAGGAGGTCTATTTACGGTAGGAACCAACTGATATTGTCCGTTCATCAAAGTCAATCTAAGGGTTCAGATGGATCAATACCGGTTGAAAAGATGAGTAGTATTTTTCTTTCCAGGTTAAAATCGGAAAACAAATAATGTAAATCCTGCAGATTGTGGGATAAAATTGGAAGGTGTTGGCCTATTATTCATCGCTACGTACACTAGTGCATGGCCATACCTAATTCTCCTTGTCTGTCATCGCGACATCTATATATGGTCTAGGCGGCAGGCCTAGGCCTCGCCTTTGGGATCGAACCAACTAGCCAATCAGGGTCTTGATGCTTCATTGGCTCATGGCATGTTGGACAGGAAACCAAGGCCGGATGATTGTTGTGTCGCCTCTTGTCAAACGTGATGTGGATTAGCAAGGACGGAGCTATGCGCAAGTTTGGGGGGGGGGGGGGGGGGGGGGGGGGGGGGCAGCCCACAAAAAGTTTGCAAAAAAAGAGTTTATTTGGCCCCTTTTTTTTTTCCAGAAATAGTGATATTTGATCGATTTGCCCACCCCACCCCCATTAGTTTGGCCCAAGCTCCGCCACTGGGATTAGCATTGTGCTCGCTCCACATGCAGCTGGAGTTAACTCCGGGCACCACATATCAATCGTACAGAACTCTTGTTTTCCATCAGACGGTTGCTCACGTAACTCCACTCTCAGCTTGGATTATATATCCATTTGGTCTGCTCTCGGCCATTCCACACGCTGCCTAGTAAAGACGTGGTTATCTGAAATGGATTCTCTCATTTGTAGTAGATGCCGAAGCTGCTACTCAGTGGGCGGGAGCATCAGCTACATGGACCCATTTCTTTATGTTGTTGCCAGCGCTTTCCCGGGCCGGGCCGGAGTTCTTTATTAAAACATCGGCTGGCAAAGTCCGAAGGAAGGCCCTTCCTTTTCGATGAAAAAACAAATCGACATCTCAATCTCCTAAATCTTTTTCCTTACCCAGCTAATATCCCCCTTCGTCGAGCCTTTCCTTTAGTGGTAAGGGATATGCACTCTTTGTACTGGAATCTCGTCTCCTAGAATGAAATGTTTTACATGTCTGAACCAAGGGTCAACCCAAATTGTCGTTCAGGTGGAGGCTCTCCACACGTTTTTGAGATATTTAATTATTTTTATTGGTCTGACAGGTGGGCCCAGTCCACGGATGCTGCTACCTCAGCAAAGAGTGCACACGTGCTGCCACATAAGTTCTTACTGGTGGCTCCCACTTGCCAGCATGAGTGTCAATGCACGTTCAATTTGTTTTTAGCGCACATTGCAACAAATCTCACGAATAGTGGTGGTTTTTTGTGATCCAGACGAAAAGTGGTGGTTTTTCGAATTTTAACTGGAAATGTGGTGGTTCTATACTATTAACTCTTCTATTTCTCATATTGTATATAGTGAGAATAGCATCATGAAAAAGCCACCATAAGAATATTTTTATCTTTACAAGATTTTAGATTTCCAAAAGAACTTATCATCAGAACCAACAATATTCCTCTCCAAGAAATGGTAAACACAAGAGGTTACAGAAAGCTTGTTAGATGTCAAGGACCAAACCACCCCATGAGCTACCCGAGAGGCCGAGACCCTGGAATTTCCAAAGCAGCAGCTTTAATCTCAATCCTCTTGGTGCATCAGGATTCCATTGAATCTTCTTATAGAAGAGATACTACAATCAGTGCCAAAACCTGAGCAAAAGTATGATCTTGAGCATGAGAAATCTAAACAGCTTAGGGCTCGCTTGGATCGCTGTTTTCCGGCTGGAAACCATGGGGAAGAAATACGGACCTAAGTTGGTCCGTATATTTTACAGCTACAGAGGGGTGTAGAAATACGGGCGGAAAAATCCACCACCTTCCCAAGCGCGGCCTTAGGCTTAGAGTACAGACACTAGTAGAAATGAGGGCTTTCGTCTAGAGCCACATCGGGCTCTAGTCCCGGCAGCGTTACAAACCGGTACCAGAGGGGGGGGACTGGTCCCGGTTCAAAGGCAACAGATTAGTTCCGGGCCGTAAGGGACCTCTAGTATCGGCTCGTAATACGAACCGGTACTAGAAGTGTCTGGCTCGGAAGGACCACGAGCGAGACACCTCTAGTACCGGCTCGTATTACGGGCCGGTACTAGAGGTCAAACTGTTCAGTTCCCGCGCACGCGGTTTCGTCGCTTTGAAATTCCGTCGCTTCGTCGCCGTCGCTTCGTCTTTCGTGGAGAATTAATCACCACGGCGCTTCGATCGTCGCCGTCGCGCGCTTCGTCTTTCGTGGGAATTGATCACCACCGGCGACTGATACGTCTCCAACGTATCTATAATTTTTGATGTTCCATGCTTGTTTTATACCAATTGCTACATGTTTTGCATCTACTTTATGGCACTTTTATACATTTTTTGGGACTAACCTATTAACAAGATGCCGAAGTGCCAGTTCCTGTTTTCTGCTGTTTTTGTATTCCAGAAAAGCTAGTCTGGAAATATTCTCGGAATTGGACGAAACTTCACGGACATCCCTATTTTTCCAGAAGACACCAGATGGAGCAAAGAAGCAACGGAGGAGATGCACCAGGGATCCACACGCCACTAGGGCGCGGCAGGCCCCTTGGCCGCGCCCTAGTATGGTGTGGGCCCCACGGGGCTCGTCAGCCGCCGCCCTTTCGCCTACTTATCCCCCCGAGAAAATAACCCTAAGGGCCTGAGCCATTATCCACGAAAAGTTCCAGAGACGCCGCCGCCGTCAACCCTAGCTCGGGAGGGTCCAGAACCTCTTCCCGACACCCTGCCGGAGAGGGGAATCGTCACCGGGGGCATCTACATCGCCATGCCTGCCTCCGGAGTGGTGCGTGAGTAGTTCATCCTTGGATTACGGGTCCATAGCAGTAGCTAGATGGTTGTCTCTCCTATTTGTACCATCATGTTTAGATCTTGTGAGCTGCCCTACATGATCAAGATCATATTATTGTAATGCTACATGTTGTGTTTGCTGGGATCCGATGAATATTGAATATTATGTCAAGTTGATTATCAATCTATGCCCTATGTTATTTATGATCTTGCATGCTTTCCGTTACTAGTAGATGCTTTGGCCGAGTAGATGCTTGTAACTCCAAGAGGGAGTATTTATGCAAGATAGTGGGTTCATGCCTCCGTTGAATCTGGGACAGTGACAGAAAGTTCGAAGGTTATGGATGTGCTGTTGCCACTAGGGGTAACCCAACGATGCTATGTCCACGGGCATATGTGTTTGTTTACATTACGCGTTTTACTTAATGCGATTATCCATTGCTTGCAACTTAATACCAACGGGGAACTCGGATGACAATCCGGCGGTGGATTATTAGTCATAAACGCTGTTGGATAACGGTCTATGTATCATGTCGTAATGCCCAATTAAATATCATAGTAATCATCATGTCATGTATTTGCATTGTCATGCGCTCACTATTTGTCAATTGCCCAGCTGTAATTTGTTTACCCAACATGTTAGTTATCTTTATGGAGAGACACCACTAGTGAACTGTGGACCCCGGTCCATTCTTTTAAACTGATTAAACCACAAACTGCAAACTGTTCCTTTTTCATTCTTTGCAATTTAATACTCATTTTCCACACGAGACGTTTAATCCTTTGTTTTCAGCAAGCCGGTGAGATTGACAACCTCACTGTTTCGTTGGGGCAAAGTAGTTTGATTGTGTTGTGTGCAGGTCCCACGTTGGTGATCGAGTAACGGCGCCACCAACAACCTTCAGAAGAGTTGTTGCTCCTACTGGTTCGATAACCTTGGTTTCATACTGAGGGAAAGCTTGCTGCTAGGCTACATCACACCTTCCTCTTGGGGTTTCCCGACGAGTGTGAGATTCACCACCACACGAGCATCAAGTGTTTTCTGGCGCCGTTGCCGGGGAGTCAGCAGTCTTCTGCAAGGGGAGTTTCACACTTCCAATCTCTTTACTTTGTTTTTGTCTTGCTTAGTTTATTTTATTTTATCTTGTTTGCTTTCAATTATCAAAAAAAAATTAGTTACTTGCATTTAGTTTATTTTCGGTTTTGTTCCCTGTTATTTATCATGTCTAGCTCTTTACTTGCTATCAATGGTTACTATCCTTGAAACTAGTCCTATGGCTGAAAACAACATGAGAGAGCTTTATGAAATTTATCTTGAGTTGGGACATGAGTTGTTTGAAGAGAAAATTAAAAAGCCTATGGAAATTTATTTGCATAACAATCATGATTGTAGCAATGTTGCTAGCATACATTCTTTGAACACCATTATTGCTAATGCCATGGAAAGCTCTAAGCTTGGGGAAGCTGGTTTTGATAAAATGTTATTTTTAGTCCCTCGCTTTGGAGGAGGAAGAATGTTATATTGTTGAATGTCATGATTCTATTGAAATATCCCCTTTTGATAAATTTGAAGTAAACAACACCTTAACTCAAGAAAAGGAAATTGCAGAAAGTAAAAAATGTGCTCCCTAATGGTATTTATGATAATTCTCTTGATGATGGTCCTATATTGTCGGATGATATTAATTTTGCTACTATTGTCAAAAGTGAGTTTAATGACTCCACTATTTTTGAGCTTAATACAAATTATGTGCTTATAGATTACGAAAAGCATGCTTATTGTGATAATTACATTGTTGAGTCTATTCGTGATGCTACTGAAAACTATTTTGAGAGAGGAAAATATGGTTATAGAAATCTTCATGTTATTAAATTTTCTCTCTTTGTGATGAAAGTTTTGTGCTTTCTCTTGTCTTGCTTTTATATGATGGTTTCCTTAAGACCTAATGGTCAGTATGAGAGAGGGAGACACAGTTTCATATATCTCAATAATATTAAGTCTCCTCTCTTTATGTTGAAAGTTTTGAAGTTGCACTTGTTTTGCCTTCCTATGCTAGTCACTTTGTGCTTCATTGATTTGTTTTCTTACAAGGCTCCTATGCATAGGAAGAGTGTTAGATTTAAACATGTTTTCACTAGTAGAAAAAGGACTTTTGGTCCGGAGTACTGTTTTGACATTAGCCCCGGTTCAGGCAAAAACCGGGACCAGTGCCTGGCACTGGTCCCGGTTCGAGCTGCCAGGGCCCCGTGGGGCATTGGTCCCGGTTCGGTTGGGGGCATTGGTCCCGGTTCATGCCAAGAACCGGGACCAAAGCTCCAGAGCCGGACCACGTGGCATGCCGCGGAGCTTTGGTCCCGGTTCGTGCCAAGAACCGGGACCAATACCCCTCCCCTGCCTATATATTGTTGCCCCCACCCCCCTCTCCTCTGTTTTTTTTTCCTGGATTGGTGGGAAGTGGGGGTGCTAGTTTTTTTTCTCTTTGCCACGCACAAGATGTGTTCGATGAAATGCCCGACCCGCACCGAGGTTAGCAACTTTATCCTTTTCGTCTGTAATTGATACAGAAATATTGCACGTGTCGATGTACGGTGGTCATTTCACTATTCAAGATGTTATTGTAATGGTATTTGATAAACTTAATTATATATATGATGCAGATGGATGCACGGATGCGATGGATGTACGGCGAACGACGCAGTTCCGAGTTTATTGCAGGCCTGCATAAATTTCTCGATGTGGCTGAGGCAAACAAAGTGAATAATTTTATGCCTTGTCCATGTGAGAAGTGTCGGAACGTCAGGGAGTACTCTGACCCGAGAACCATTCAAGACCACGTGATTCGGAAAGGTTTCATGCCCAGCTATAATTGTTGGACCAAGCACGGAGAAAGAGGGGTTACGATGGAAGACAATGAAGAAGAGGAGGATGATGACAACTATCCTATGTTCCCTGAGGAATGCGGTGATACTGTTATGGAAGACGTTGAAGAAGAAAGAGGTGAACATCGGGCATCAGATGAGCCCGCTGATGGTCTTGGTGGGGTCATTTCTGATGCAAAGCGAGAATGCGATACAGAAAAGGAGAAGCTAAAGTTGGAGGCCATGCTTGAGGATCACAAAAAGTTGCTGTACCCAAACTGCGAAGATGGCAGCACAAAGCTCGGTACCACACTGGAACTGCTGAAATGGAAGGCAGAGACTGGTTGTTCTGACAAGGGATTTGAGAAGTTACTGAAAATAATGAAGCCGAAGCTTCCAAAGGATAACGAATTGCCCGAGACTACATACGAAGCAAAGAAGGCTATCTGCCCTCTAGGATTAGATGTGCAGAAGATACATGCATGCATTAATGACTGCATCCTGTACCGCGGTGAGTACGAGAACATGGATAAATGCCCGGTATGCAATGCACTGCGGTACAAGATAAGACAAGATGACCCTGGTGATGTTGAGGGCGATGACGAGCCCCCCCGGAAGAGGGTTCCTGCTAAGGTGATGTGGTATGCTCCTATAATACCACGGTTGAAACGTCTGTTCAGAAACAAAGAGCATGCCAGGTTGTTGCGATGGCACAAAGAAGAGCGTAAGAAAGACGGGAAGTTGAGACACCCCGCCGATGGGTCCCAGTGGAGAAAAATCGACAGAGAGTTCCCGACATTTTCAGATGACGCAAGGAACTTAAGATTTGGTCTAAGTACAGATGGCTTTAATCCTTTTGGGGAGCAGAGCTCCAGTCATAGCACTTGGCCCGTGACTCTATGTATCTACAACCTTCCTCCTTGGTTGTGCATGAAGCGGAAGTTCATTATGATGCCAGTGCTCATCCAAGGCCCGAAGCAACCCGGCAACGACATTGATGTGTACCTACGGCCATTAGTTGATGAACTTTTGCAGTTGTGGTCCGAACCAGGTGTACGTGTGTGGGATGAGCACAAACAACAGGAATTTGACCTACGAGCGTTGCTGTTCGTAACCATCAATGATTGGCCTGCTCTTAGTAACATTTCAGGACAGTCAAACAAGGGATACAATGCATGCACGCACTGTTTAGATAAGACTGAAAGTATACATTTGGGAAACAAGAATGTGTACCTGGGGCATCGTCGATTTCTTCCGAACGGTCATGCCGTAAGAAAGCCCGGCAAGCATTTCAACGGTGAGGCAGATCGCCGGAAGAAGCCTAACCTCCCTGATGGTGATGTTATATATGACATGGTCAAGGATTTAGAAGTAATCTTTGGAAAGGGTCCTGGCAGTCTATCTGTTCCGAATGACGCTGACAACCACGTACCCATATGGAAGAAGTGCTCTATATTCTGGGAGCTACCCTATTGGAAAGTCCTAGAGGTCCGGTCTTCAATCGACGTGATGCACGTGACGAAGAATCTTTGCGTGAACCTGCTAGGCTTCCTGGGCGTGTATGGGAAGACAAAAGATACACCGGAAGCACGGGCAGACCAGCAACGTATGAAAGACCCATACAACAAGCAGACGGATAAAGGGCGTAAATACTTAAGCAGATACGCTCTTACCAAAGCAGAGAAGGAAATCTTTTTTGAATGCCTGAGCAGTATCAAGGTCCCGGCTGGCTTCTCGTCAAATATAAAGGGAATAATAAATATGGCAAAGAAAAAATTCCAGAACCTGAAGTCTCATGATTGCCACGTGATTATGACGCAGTTGCTTCCGGTTGCATTGAGGGGGCTTCTACCGGAAAATGTTCGAGTACCCATTGTGAAGCTATGTGCATTCCTCAATGCAATATCTCAGAAGGTCATCGATCCAGTAACTCTACCAAGTTTACAGAAGGCTGTGGTCCAATGTCTTGTCAGCTTCGAGTTGGTGTTCCCCCCATCATTCTTCAATATTATGACGCATCTCCTGGTTCACCTACGCGACGAGATTGCCATTCTCGGTCCTGTATTTCTACACAATATGTTCCCCTTGGGAGTCTTGAAGAAATATGTTCATAACCGTGCTAGGCCAGAAGGAAGCATCTCAAGGGGCTATGGAACAGAAGAGGTCATTGAGTTCTGTGTTGACTTTATTCCTGACCTTAAGCCGATTGGTGTTCCTGAATCGCGGCATGAGGGGAGACTGAGTGGAAAAGGCACGCTAGGAAAGAAAGCACTGATATGTAGGGACGGGCATTCTTTAACTCAAGCACACTACACAGTTCTACAAAGTTCCACCTTCGTGGCTCCGTATATCGAGGAACACAAGAATTATGTACGCTCCAAGAACCCGGGGAAGGATGACTCCTGGATTAAAGAAAAACACATGGAGACCTTCGGCAGTTGGTTGCGATTACAGCTCATGAATGACACCACTGTCGGAGATCAGCTCTACTTGTTGGCCGCGTCACCATCTTCGACTGTATTGAATTTCCAAGGGTACGAGATAAATGGGAATACATTTTACACGATCGCCCAAGATAAAAAGAGCACCAACCAGAACAGTGGTGTCCGCTTTGATGCAACAAACGACGATGGGCAAAAGGACACATACTATGGTCGCATAGAGGAGATATGGGAACTTGACTATGGACCTACTTTTAAGGTCCCTTTGTTTCGGTGCAGTTGGGTCAACATGAATGGAGAAGGGATAAAGGTGGCACGTGAGTTTGAGCGCCACTTCGATCCAAGCAGCGGTAAGACGTCTCTGATGATCTACAACCGTCCGGCAAGACGTCTCTGATGATCTGCAACCGTTTGGAACGGTCGCAGGTCATCAGAGACGTCTTGCCACTGGTTGCCCAAAGATGCCTCTCCGAGTGACGCTGGAATGTTTTGTGTTTGAGCACCACTTCGATCCAAGCAGCGGCAAGACGTCTCTGATGATCTACAACCGTCCGGCAACACATCTCTGATGATCTGCAACCGTTTGGAACGGTCGCAGGTCATCAGAGACGTCTTGCCGCTGGTTGCCCAAAGATGCCTCTCCGAGTGACGCTGGAATGTTTTGTGTGAGTGAGTAACTTGTCTGAGGAGGGCGGTTATATATAGGGTACGTGTGCTTCTTTAGTCCTGGTTGGTAACACCAACCGGGTCATGTGGCTCACGAAGTGGTCGTGATACTGCTGATCCAACAGCTCACAATCCCTCAAAAGAAACACACCCCTGATCCAACGTCTCACAAGCGCTTGAAAGAAACACACGATCCGTGTGCTTCTTTAGTCCCGGTTGGTAACACCAACCGGGTCATGTGGCTCACGAAGTGGTCGTGATACTGCTGATCCAACAGCTCACAATCCCTCAAAAGAAACACACCCCTGATCCAACGGCTCACAAGCGATTGAAAGAAACACACGATCTGTGTGCTTCTTTAGTCCCGGTTGGTAACACCAACCGGGACTAAAGACGGGCTTTGCGGTCACGACACGTGTCCTCCCCCAGCGCTTTCCTGGGCACCTATCCTCCCCCAGCGCTGCCCTGGAGGTCTTTATATATTGTCGCCGACGGGGTAAACCCCAATCCACCATTCCTAGCCACGAACGCATCGTCTCCACGAGATGGATCCGCCACGCCCGCCGCAGCGCCTTCTGGACGAGGTCGAGCGTGCTCGGCAGAGCGCGCTTGGGCGCAACCGCGGGAGTCTATCCCGCCGTATGCCCACGAGCCCGGCGTGGAGAGGAATGCCCAGCTACCGGCCTCCTGCTCCACCAGGTGCCGCCACACCTCCACCTGGCGCCGCTGCACCTCCACCAGGCGCCGCCGCTCCTCCCGCGGAGGAGGAGGAGGACGACGACTTCGACTGGAGCGACGACGGGGAAGAAGGTTGTGGGTTGCAGATACAGGAGGCCATGGAAGCCTCCTTCCAGTCTGTCCGCGACTACCCTGTCCAGCGAGCCAAGACTTCCTACCAGCTCAAGGCGAAGGAGGCTTCCGATCTGGATTGGGCGCTGAAAGACTCATCCTCCATGGATCTTGCCCTCCGCCGCAAACGTGCGCGCGAGAACCGGGCGGCCGCCCACGGGGCTGGCTCCTCCCGCCGTTCCCCCTAATCCTACGGCCTTCGAGCCAGCAAGTCCGTTTATGTAGAATAATGTTGGTGATGTTGGATCAGGGGTGTGTTTCTTTCAAGCGCTTGTGAGACGTTGTATCATGTGTAATAATGTATTAAACCTTTTATGTAATGCATTAAGATAAATGAATTAATAATTTTTATCTGCTTTCTTCTGCATTTTACAACACCAAACATTCATCTTACAAATATAGGTTTTCTGAAATTGTTCTGCATTTACTTCTGCTTGCCATGGGATTTTACAACACCAAAAATAGAATTAACTGAATTAATAATTATTATTACTTAATCATAAATCTTACTTAATCAATTTTTATCGATTTATACGTATTATTAGTCGAGTTTCGACTTACGGATTTAAAGATATGAATTTATCCATATTAAATTGAAAATGACAATAATAATGTAAAATTTATTTTGGATTATTTATACAAATTCAAACACTTTTCATGTTGAAAGTTTTGTCAATTCAAAATATGCAATAAAGTTAATGCATTTTTAATTGAAAATGGCAAAATGGTTAATAGTTTGTATAGTTAGAATAATTATTTTAGAAAACAGAAAATGGTTTTGGATTATTTATTCAAATTTAATAACTTTTCATGTTGAAAGTCTTTTCAGATTCAAAACCATTTGAAATTCATATTCAAACACCTAAATAAGAAAAAAAAAGGCGGGAACAACATTTCAGAACTGAAAAGTTCGAAATAGTTTTGAAAAAGGACTCTTTGGTCCCGGTTTCTGGCAAGAACCGGGACCAAAGAGTCCATGAACGCGCCACTGGATCTGGCATTAAATGACCCACTCTTTGGTCCCGGTTGCTGTAAAGAACCGGGACCAAAGGGTCATTGGTCCCGGTTCTTGCCAGCAACCGGGACCAAAGAGTCCTAGTATAACTTCCCGCGCCCTCTCTTCTTCCCCATTCAGGCAAAATCGACTAAGGACTGGAGAAGGCGCGACCGCACGCGAAGCCGGCGAAGCCCTGCTCGTTTTTCCGGCGAAGCCCTGCTCGTTTTTCCGGCGGCCCTGCTCCGCCGCGGCCCCCGCCGTCGCGCGCCCCTGCTCCGGCGGCCGTCGCGCGCCCTGCTCCGGCGGCCCTCCCATCGCGCGCCCCTGCCCTCCGCCGCGCCCCCCGCGCCGTCGCGCCTCTCCCGTCGCCGGCGGCCTGCTCCTGGCCTCCGCCGCGCCCGCCCCTTCCCTCTCCACGGCCAGGTGATCGCCGCGGCGCCCACGCCCTCCCTCTCGTGCTCAACACCGAGCCGTAGCACCATTGCTAATTAGTGTTGTTTACAATTTAATTTGACAGAATTTTTTAGATAGAATTTGGTAGTGTTGTTTAAAATTGTTGAATTTTAGATAGTTGTTTAAAATTGTTGAATTTTAGATAGTTGAATTTTAGATAGTTGTTTAAAATTTTAGATAGAAAATATTTTAAATTTTAGATAGACTTAATTTTAGATAGAATTTTTAGATAGAATTTTAGATAGAATTTGATAAAATTGTGTATAAGAATTTAGCTACTGTTTTAGTTAGTTTTAGCAATTTTGAAACTTAGCAATTTTGTTTGTTTATCAGAAAAATATGAATAATATATCAAAATGCCAGAAAATGATTTAAACTTGTAAAATCAATATCTTTTAATCTGTTTATCAGAAAAATATGAATAATATATCAAAATGCACAGAAAAATAAATTGTAGCTATTTATGTCAAAATACAAACATTTTGGAACATTTCAATTTGGTGAATATTTGGAAATAACTTCAATGCATTTCCTTTAGTTATGGAGCTAATTTAAATAAGTGTTTATATTTGAAATTTGACTTCTATTAAATTGGTCATGCATGATTGAACAATGTTAAATTAGAAGAACTAAAATACCTTCTTATATTAAATATGGAATTTGTGGAAATGATTTTATTAGTCATTGCAATTCCATTTAAATTGACCTACATGACCTAGGATGTATCTTGACATATGGAACAAGTTACCCAACTAAAGTTTTGTGCATTGTTCTTAATTTGCAGAAACTATGGAACGAGACGAAGATCAGGAAAATATCCTCCAGGATATAATCCGCGGGCCGGAAGATATTGTCGATGTCACCACGGAGTTTTTGAACAACTCCGGTGAGGGAGATGAGTCTCTCAACCGAAGAGACGGCTCCGGTGAGGTAGAACCCGACGGCCGGGGTGAGGGAGAAGTCAGCGAGGGAGAAGCCGACGAGGGAGAAGCCGAAGGCTCCGGTGGAACATTAAATGTTGCAAACTCCGGCGAGGTGCATATACATATATTAATGAAGCCGAAGATTGTATTAATTAAGTCTCTGATGTCTATATACATATATTAACGCTCTTTCTTCTTTTAGCCCTCCGGATCGAGCAAATCTTCTGTAAGGACAAAACGAGGCCCAGCCAAAAAGTTGGGCGACCAAGAAAGGTACACGATCGAAAGAGTCGCTGAAGACGGCACACCGACTGCTCCCCCTGGTGTTAAAAATAAAATGGTAAAGCAATGCGGAGTTCTTGTTAGGGACTTCATCCCGATCACCGTTCGAGAATGGCATCGGCCAAACGAGAAAGGACAGCTATATGTCAGCGATGAGGGCAAAGAAAGACTTTGGAGAAAGCTCATGGTTAATTTCACCCTGCCGGCGCCAGAGGTGGATTCAGATGAGGAGGATCCAGATGAGGCAGAAAAGATTGCCCGGAAAATCATGGAGCAAAAAGTCAAGGACTGGGCACTTAAGAAGATGGCCGAGCTATTCAAGAACTGGAAGAAAAGATTGAACAAACTGTTTGTCAAGAAAAATAAGACTCCAGACTTCAATAAAGGGTATGAGAAGATAAAGGACTACTGGGAAGAATTTGTGGCGTACAAGAAATCAGAGGAAGCTCTGGAAAAGTCTGCAAAAAATGCGGCAAATGCTGCTCTAAAGATGTACCACCATACTATGGGGCCTGGTGGCTACGCTGGTAGCATGCCTAAGTGGGAGAAACTTGAGGCGGACCTGCTGGCTAATGGGATCACTCCAGAGCCACTCAAGTGGATCGAACGGGCAAGAAATTGGTTTTACGGGCATGGGGGCACGTTGGACGCAGAAGGGAAGTGCATATATAACAGAAGACACAAAGATAATCCCCTACTACCCATCCAAGAAATTAGAAAAGCAGTAAAGGATGTTGAAGAGGGACGGTTCATTCCCGATAGAGAGGATGACGAGCTCACACGCGCCCTTGGGAATAAGGAACACGACGGACGGTTACGAGGCGTACCTGGCTCCAAGCCCAAGACAATTGCGATTCCCGAGCACAGGAAGAAATTTCCTGATAGAAGCCATCAGAGGAGAAAGGAAAGGGAGGCAATGGAAGCACGCGCTGCTGCAGACCGGCTGCGTAATATAGAAGTAGAATTAAAGCTGCAGAAGGAACAAATTGCCGTGCTTAGCCAGCAAGGTACTAGCGGCCAATCTCAACGGCACATGGTAGAAGCTGCATGCGATGGTACCGGTGGCCCATCGAATCGGAAAAGCAGCGTGGCTTCCACGGAGCTCCAGGATGGTAATGATGATGCAGTGGCTCCACTTCGTCGCTACCCAGTGGATGATATCACGGAGAGCACACCTTGTGAGATGCATGTGAAAGTTTTTAACTTAACCGTGAAGGTGGCGGTCGGCTATGTCGTACCAATTGGACCTAATCCAACTTACCATTTCTCTCCGGTTCCAAATGGCTACGCTGTTGTCGCGGTGGATGAAGTGATGAAAGATTATGAGGAGCTGAAGCTGCAACACCCTGCAGGTGAAGATGGGGAGGTGCTTGAACTTGGAGAAGCCAAGAAAGCGACCATTTTATGGCCAAAGGAATTCATCGTGCTTCCGAACTGGCAGCCAAGGCCATCGACTCCTCACCAGTCTCCAGCGCAACAGTCCTCTTCACCGCCTCAGCATTCTCCAGCGCAACAGTCCTCTTCACCGCCTCACCAGTCTCCAGCGCAGCCGTCTCCGCCGCCGCGTCAGCCGTCTCCGCCGCCGCGTCAGCCGTTTCCGCCCACCGCTCGTACTATGAGGGGTAAGCGATCACCGAAACGTAAAAGGTCGCCCCTCCCAACAGTACCTCATAAGAATCTTCCCATTAGACCTTATGACAGGACTGTAGCGGAAAACGCCGCGGAGGTGGCTGCCTACAATAAGGCTTTTTTTGCACCAAAAAAGCCCGAGCAGAAGCCGGTATACGATGAAAAATCCAAAAAGTGGAGAAAGTCCTTCCTTGAGCAGCCATCCCAGATATCGATGAATCTGCCATCTGACTATGGTCGTGAACTTACTAAGCTAGCACGTGCCCAGTCTGAGCAGAACAAGGGAAGAAGTGCAAAAAGCGGGAAACAAATTGCCCAGCTCGGACAGCAGAAAAATCAATCGGTCCCCCCGCTCATAGTGTGTTCCGATGTCGACAAGGACTTCAGAGTCGCTATGGATAAAGACCTGGAATTATTGGACCCCAGAGCCATAGCTGCTGCTAAAGAACTTGGTGTCACTGTATCTCAGGCCAAGGAACAGGCTACCGCCTTGGGTATGAGCCTTGGTCAACTTTTAGGCTATGAACATGCGCCAATGTTAGAGATGGCACGGAAATATGTCCAAGGGGAGCCTATGGTCAGTAATGAGGAGATGACGGGTCTATCAACACATATGCGAAATCTGCATACCTGGTACCTGGTGCACACACCAAAGAAGCATTTCTTCAAACGTTACACTATACAGGTTCAACTGACTGAACTGTTCCAGTTATTCCAAAAGCGCGCCCTCGACAAATCTATCCTCTCTTGCTATTGTCTGTAAGTGATTTATTTTCGTAATTAAGTCTCTAGCTCAGCTCGTTCATTGCCTGTATTATATTATCCTGCCTATATATATATCCTTTTGTACGCTATTATGCAGAATGAAGATGCTGGAATGCAAAAGATCTAAAGTTTTTGAGGTTGGGTTCGTTGACCCATATATCGTGAATTCACATACGTTAGTCAATCACCCCAAAGACGTGGAGCATGACCTGACCACCTTTTTAACCATGCAACATTTCTGTACGGAAATACTATTTCCTTACAACTTCAGGTGAGTGTTTCTGTCTTGTACATATTTTTATTTGGCTTTCTCGATGTTAAGTGTAATTGATGAGCTATGCATGTCTGCTTTATGTAAACGTCCGCAGGTTCCACTGGATTCTGCTAAGCATTCAACCTGACAAGTCCACAGTTGAAGTCCACGACTCATTAAGTTGGGACCAAGCGTTGTGGTCCGACATGAAAGAAATGCTCAACAAGTAATTTCAATCATTATCGCATTATATCGCCCTCTTTCGTTCGTTCCCTGATGTCAAGTAATTAATAACTCCTTTGTTCATTTTCTTTGCCAAAGCAGGTGTTGGACAATTTTCAAACAGAAGGTAGAAGGTCCATTCAAAGATGAGCTAACTTATAAAACGGTGGAAAGTCCGCAGCAGCCACCGGGGAGTAATTTATGTGGATTCTACGTTTGCGAGTTCATTCGCGAGTTGACCACTGAGCGGAGAACAACTGCTTTCAGCAAAATGCGGGAGAAGATCGACCCAGAACTGCGCGTAGGAGCAATTCAAGAGGAATTGGCGGGATTTCTGCTTAGGGAGGTCATCGATGAAAGGGGAGAACATTATGCTTCGGACGATGAACTACATATGCCTTGATGGCTTGATCTATCTCCATGTAATTAAATAGTTGTATTCTCGCAAGAGATCGAATATTAATTATATATGCATCAACATGTACTGTGTATATAGTAGAGCGTATAATATGCGTACGGAAACGATGGAGAGCACGTCGGCGATGCGAAGAAGGGGGAGACGACGGAGGCACCGGCGAGAGGGAGAGGGGCACCGGCGAGAGGGAGAGGAGGCATTGGCGAGAAGGAGAGGGGGCACCGGCGAGAAGGAGAGGGGGCACCGGCGAGAGGGGCACCGGCGAGAGGAGAGGGGGCACCGGCGAGAGGGGGCACCGGCGAGAGGGAGAGGGGGCACCGGCGAGATCGAATCCTAAACCCTAAATACCAAAAAAAAAAAAACACTCATTGGTCCCGGTTCGTATTAAGAACCGGGACCAATGAGTCTCCCCCCACGAGCAGCCAGACCAGGCACGTGGACAACCATTGGTCCCGGTTCGTGGCCCAACCGGGACCAGCATTGGTCCCGATTGGCCAGTCCCGGTTGGGCAACCGGGACTGAAGGCCCAACCGAACCGGGACCATAGGCCCATTTTCTACTAGTAATTTTATATATGCTCCTTGATGCTCTCTTTTGTTTCAACTCTTATTCTTATGTGAGCATCATAAAAATCACTAGCCTAGCTAAAAGGCATTAAAGAAAGCGCTTTTGGGAGGCAACCCATTATCTTTTATTTTCAGTATTAGTCAAGGAGATGTTTACTTCTGTAGCAACTCCTTTGTATCTTTATTTTCTCGCATTGTTGTGCCAAGAGTAGCCTCTAATGTTAAGATGCTTAATTTTGATTGCTGCGCAGAAACAGATTTTTGCTGTTCACTGTACGAAATTAAAATCACCAGATTGTTAAAAATCTGAAATTTTTTGTGCGTAATCTTTATGAATGTCTGAATCTTTCATTAGTTCAAGTTTTTCGATCTGAGCGTCGTAAGTGCCTCGAAAAAATTCGTCTTTGCGGACTGTTCTGTTTTAGACAGATTATGCCTTTTTATTTTGCATTCTCTCTTTTACTAGTGTTGAGTGAAATTCTTTTTTGGGTGGAAGAGCTTCACATAACATCAGTGGCTGTAGCTAATGTTTAAAGTAAATCATATTGCGTCTTTATAGAACATGTGAGTTTTTGATTATGCACTAACCCTCTAATGAGATTACTTTGAGTTTGGTGTGACGGAAGTTTTCAAGGGTCAAGAGAGAAGGATGATATATAGGATCAAGAAGAGTGAAGAGCTTAAGCTTGGGGAGGCTCCCATGGATCTCCCCAGCATATTTCAAGAAGACTCAAGCGTCTAAGCTTGGGGATGCCCAAGGCATCCCCTTCTTCATCGTCAAAATTATCAGGTCATCTCTAGTGAAACTATATTTTAATTCTTTCACATCATATGTGCTTTTCTTGGAGCGTCTGTGTGCTTTTATTTTCAGTATTGCTTTTATTTTCAATAAAGCTTGACTGGACCCTAGCATTCTTGATTGGGAGAGAGACACGCTCCGCTTTTTCATGAGAATACTCCTATTCTTCACTTATATTTGTTGAGTATTCATATCTAGCGCTGTTCAGCTTTTAGCTCTTGTTTTCATGTATCTCTTGTCAGAGCTATTAGCTTTCTTTTTAGAAAGTACTCTCTTGCTTCACTTATATTTGTTTGGAGAGTTGTTGAAATAAATTGATTGGTGTTTGGTTGGTTCAGAAAATGTTGCATGTGGTAATTGGTATAAGGAAAAACTTGCTTAATCTTGTAGATCACTAATATGGATAACTTGATGCTTGTCAATTGTTTTGAGTTAACAAGTAGATCATGATTAAATTGTGCATCACATGAGTTAAGCCTATTAGTGAAGAACTACCGTAAAGCTTGTTGAAAATTTGGTTTGCATCGGTGGTATCTCTAAGGTCTAGATATTTTCTAATAACAGGGTTTGGTTAACAAGGAAGACGGTATGAAGTCTTATAACGTTTGCAATATGTTTGTCATATAAAACTTGGTGTACGGGTTGATATTCTTGTTTGCTTACATAACCTTGCTAGCCTAAACTCTGTACTGAGAGGGAATGCTTCTCGTGCATCCAAATCCTTGAGCCAAAATCCATGCCATTTGTGTCCACCATAACTACCTATATGTGGTATTTCCTTGCCACTCCAAGTAAATTTTTCATGTGCTACCTTTAAATTATTCAAAATGTTATTATTCCCTTTTTGTGTCAATGTTTACTAGCTCATGAGGAATTAGTGTGGTTATTCTTTATTCTATTTGTCAAATGGACTTTTACACCTGGACTAGTGGCATATACATCCGCTTATCCAATTTTGCAAAAAGAGCTGGCAACGGGGTGCCCAGTCCCAATTAATTACAACTTTAACCAATTAATTCTCTTCACACTTTTGCCCTGATTCATCAGTAAGCAATGACAAACAGTGAAATACCTGAATGTGTGTAAACCAAAGAGAAAGAGGGATGATCTGCCTTGCTGGTAGAAATAACGTCCTTCATGGGAGCCGCTCTTAAAAGTCCGTTTGACAGGTAGAATACTGTTCTCACCCGCTACCATTCGTTGACAATTAACAAACACCTCTCAAAAATAGATACTCCTCCATGGTATGTGATTGATGGAAGGCACCCGAGGATTCGGTTAGCCATGGCTTGTGTTAGCAAGGTTGGGAGGAGTATCAAATATTTTATGCAATCTCTATATGCTTTCAAAAACCTAAAAGCTCTAGCACATGATTTAATCCCTGCTTCCCTCTGCGAAGGGCCTTTCTTTTACTTTTATGTTGAGTCAGTTTTCCTATTCTTTCTGTCTTCCACAAGCAAACACTAGTGTCAACTTTGTTACAACATGCGTTATATGCAATGTATTGGACTTGTTATACTACTTTGTGTTGACAATATCCATGAGATAAATATGTTGAAAGTTGAAGCAAATGCTGAAACTTAATTCTTCCTTTGTGTTGATTGAATACCTTTTATTAGAAACTATTGCTTTATGAGTTAACACTTATGCAAAACTGTTTGATGCTTGTCTCGAAAGTACTATTCATGAAAACGTTTAGCTTGTGTGATTCATTGTTTACTCATTATCTATTTGGTAGCAAATTATAGACCATTGACTTGGATCACTTCATTCATTTACATGTGCCTTGCAATATTATATGATCAAGATTATGTTGGTAGCATGTCACCTCAAAAATTATTTTGTTTTTATCGTTTACCTACTCGAGGACGAGTAGGAACTAAGCTTGGGGATGCTGATACGTCTCAAACGTATCTATAATTTTTGATGTTCCATGCTTGTTTTATACCAATTGCTACATGTTTTGCATCTACTTTATCACTTTTATACATTTTTTGGGACTAACCTATTAACAAGATGCCGAAGTGCCAGTTCCTGTTTTCTGCTGTTTTTGTATTCCAGAAAAGCTAGTCTGGAAATATTCTCGGAATTGGACGAAACTTCACGGACATCCCTATTTTTCCAGAAGACACCAGATGGACAAAGAAGCAACGGAGGAGGCACCAGGGGCCACACGCCACTAGGGCGTGGCAGGCCCCTTGGCCGCGCCCTAGTATGGTGTGGGCCCCACGGGGCTCGTCAGCCGCCGCCCTTTCGCCTACTTATTCCCCCCGAGAAAATAACCCTAAGCGCCTGAGCCATTATCCACGAAAAGTTCCAGAGACGCCGCCGCCGTCAACCCTAGCTCGGGAGGGTCCAGAACCTCTTCCCGGCACCCTGCCGGAGAGGGGAATCGTCACCGGAGGCATCTACATCGCCATGCCTGCCTCCGGAGTGATGCGTGAGTAGTTCATCCTTGGACTACGGGTCCATAGCAGTAGCTAGATGGTTGTCTCTCCTATTTGTGCCATCATGTTTAGATCTTGTGAGCTGCCCTACATGATCAAGATCATATTATTGTAATGCTACATGTTGTGTTTGCTGGGATCCGATGAATATTGAATATTATGTCAAGTTGATTATCAATCTATGCCCTATGTTATTTATGATCTTGCATGCTCTCCGTTGCTAGTAGATGCTTTGGCCAAGTAGATGCTTGTGACTCCAAGAGGGAGTATTTATGCTAGATAGTGGGTTCATGCCTCCGTTGAATCTGGGACAGTGACAGAAAGTTCTAAGGTTGTGGATGTGCTGTTGCCACTAGGGATAACCCAACAATGCTATGTCCACGGGCATATGTGTTTGTTTACATTACGCGCTTTACTTAATGCGATTATCCGTTGCTTGCAACTTAATACCAACGGGGAACTCGGATGACAACCCGGCGGTGGATTATTAGTCATAGACGCTGTTGGATAACGGTCTATGTATCATGTCGTAATGCCCAATTAAATATCATAGTAATCATCATGCCATGTATTTGCATTGTCATGCGCTCACTATTTGTCAATTGCCCAGCTGTAATTTGTTACCCAACATGTTAGTTATCTTTATGGAGAGACACCACTAGTGAACTGTGGACCCCGGTCCATTCTTTTACACTGATTAAACAACCACAAACTGCAAACTGTTCCTTTTTCATTCTCTGCATTTTAATACTCATTTTCCACACGAGACGTTTAATCCTTTGTTTTCAGCAAGCCGGTGAGATTGACAACCTCACTGTTTCGTTGGGGCAAAGTACTTTGATTGTGTTGTGTGCAGGTTCCACGTTGGTGATCGAGTAACGGCGCCACCAACAACCTTCAGAATAGTTGTTGCTCCTACTGGTTCGATAACCTTGGTTTCATACTGAGGGAAAGCTTTGCTGCTAGGCTACATCACACCTTCCTCTTGTGGTTTCCCGACGAGTGTGAGATTCACCACCACACGAGCATCGGCGACTGCTAGTACTATATAATGCACATGAGACTTCACATCCTAAGCACACCTCTCCCTCGAATCGATCCCTCCCAAGGCCCTCTCTATCTCCCTCTCATTCCAATGGAGCGCGTACCTCCAACCCGGGTGTACCACATCACCGCCGAAGAGATGACCTGGCCAATGCTACTATTGGGACAAATCTTGAGAAGAAGAAGAGGAAGAAGAAGGATGACAAGAAGAAGAACACGAAGAAGGACGACGAGGAAGAAGAAGAAGATGAACTAATATTTGGTTGGGGCAACGTTCCATTGAGCTACGAGCAAGTCTTGTATGCCGCTCTAGACGCTCGCCTGGGTTTCGAGATTGCTAGGAGGCACTGGAAGCTACATGGCTACAATAGCCCTGTTGATCGTCTCAACATTAAAGTTGATAAGTAGATGGTGTACGGTGTGTGGTGTGGTGTGTGAGAGGCTTCTATTGTAAAAATTTATCGAATTTGAAAAATATTTCTATATGAAAAAGTTGTGTCGTGTCAATATCTTTCCAACGGCATATCATTTGTTACATTTCGATCACGGTTTGAAATTAATTGACAAAACAGTGTCCGCTGGGATTAAAAGTCTAAAAAATAGAATTGTGTATTTTTAAATCTGCACTTAAACCGTTCAAAATTTAGAAAAATGTCTAGAGATAACAAAGATGCGCATTTTCCATAGCTTTCCAACGGCGTATCATTTGCCTCAATCTGACAAACGATGTGAAAATGGCACCTAAATAACAGTCCAAAAATGGAGAAAAACGTTAAAATACAATATAGTATTTTTAAAATTACTCAAAAAACGTAACAAATTTGAAAAATATTTATATTGAATCTTCAAATGAGTTCTATTTGCAAAATGTTTAAATCTTTTAATCCTTCTAATTAATTTTTGAATTAATAATTTGAAGTAATATTTATGCAAAAAATGAATTAATAATTATTATTACTTAATCATAAATCTTACTTAATCATTTTTTTGATCAATTTATACATATTATTTGTGGAATTTCGATTTACCGGTTTAAAGATATCAATTTATCCATATTAAATTGAAAATTACAATAATAATGTAAAATTAATTTTTTTGTTATTTGAATTCAAAACTATTAGTACTTAATCATTAATCTTACTTATGCAAAAAATAATTTGAAGTAATATTGATGCAAAAAATGATTTAATTTTTGAATTAATAATTTGAAGTAATATTTATGCAAAAAATGAATTAATGTTTATTATTACTTAATCATAAATCTTACTTAATCATTTTTTGATCGATTTACACATATTATTTGTCGAATTTTGATTTATCAGTTTAATTATATGAATTTATCCATATTAAATTGAAAATTACAATAATAATGTAAAATTAATTTTTTTGTTATTTGAATTCAAAACTATTAGTACTTAATCATTAATCTTACTTATGCAAAAAATAATTTGAAGTAATATTTATGCAAAAAATGAATTAATTTTTGAATTAATAATTTGAAATAAGATTTATGCAAAAAATGAATTAATAATTATTATTACTTAATCATAAATCTTACTTAATCATTTTTTGATCGATTTATACATATTATTTGTCGAATTTCGATTTACCGGTTTAAAGATATGAATTTATCCATATTAAATTGAAAATTACAATAATAATGTAAAATTAATTTTTTGTTATTTGAATTCAAAACTATTAGTACTTAATCATTAATCTTACTTATGCAAAAAATAATTTGAAGTAATATTTATGCAAAAAATGAATTAATTTTGAATTAATAATTTGAAGTAATATTTATGTAAAAAATGAATTAATAATTATTATTACTTAATCATAAATCTTACTTAATCATTTTTTTTGATCGATTTACACATATTATTTGTCGAATTTCGATTTATCAGTTTAAAGATATGAATTTATCCATATTAAATTGAAAATTACAATAATAATGTAAAATTAATTTTTTTGTTATTTGAATTCAAAACTATTAGTACTTAATCATTAATATTTATGTTAATATAGGTTTGGAATTCAAAAAATAATATCATGTGGCATCGAAGTCTAGAGGATAATAAGATTGATATCATAATATTATCAGGATGTTCTCAGTGCAATCTTGGAAGCTAATTGGAAAGGAACTCAAAAGTTAAGCGTGTTGGGGTGGAGCAGTGTGAGGATGGGTGACCGATCGGAAAGTTTGATCACTAGTGCGAGGATGAGGGCAAAGCGTGCTGCGACTTGATATTAGGGGCGAGACCGATCGGGAAGTTTGATCACTAGTGCGAGGATGGGGGCAAAACGTGCTGGGACTTGATATTAGGGGCGAGACTGATCGGGAAGTTTGATCAGTAGTGCGAGGATGGGGGCTAAGCGTGATGGGAGGGGCGATTAGAGATTAAGCTGACAAATAATTCAAAGATTTGAAATATAGAAAAAAAAATTCAAAACTATTAATCGAAATATTTCAAAAAAAGGTCTCTAGTCCCGGGTCATATTACGAGCCGGGACTAGAGCTCCTCGACCACGCGTGGAGCTCTCTAGTCCGGGGTCGTAAGCCACCCGGAACTAGAGAGGGGGGGGGGGGGGGGCTCTAGTCCCGAATCCGGCGTCCCGGGTGGAAATCCGGTACCAGAGGCCCCTACCACCCGGGACGAATGATGTTGTTTCTACTAGTGAGAGCTATATCATCACTGAACCACTACATACATGTGGTCTCCTTGATGGATTACTCAGGCACAAGGAGTCATGTAAGATGAGCGCCAACGCGGCTACATTCGCTCTAGACGGGTCAGACAGCGCAGATGGAGGCGAACAACAGAAATGGAAAACGACCGTGGAAGTGGAGGGATATCTCGATCGAGACATGCAAGCAATCAACGGACGGAAATTCTGCATGCAGACTTATTTGCACTTATATATGGAAAGTAGGAAAAACCCTAACGAGAAAAGGTCTAGAATGGAGAAAAGGGAAAGATAGAATAATGCACCGGAGAGAAGGAACCGCTTCGCTCCTGGGTCGCCCCCGCGCGACCAGGGGCGAACCCTAGCCCGCCGCCGCCTCCTTCCACCTCCTCCTCCCCTTCCCCGGCCGCTGCCGGCGCGCGCCGCCGGGCAAACGCCCGTGCGGTGCCGGCGGCGGCCGGTCTTCCTCTACCCGGCGCGTGGAGACCCGGCGCGGGGCGGCTCTCTTCGGTGGCGTCGGTGCAGTTCGGCGGCGTTCGGCAAGGCCTGGCGTGGCGGCGGCCGGCGAGCTGCGCCAGGGGCGAGCGCTCGCGTGTGGAGGCGGCGTTGGGGGACGGTGCTCCTCGCTGCTGCTGCCTCTGGCGGCGGTGGTGGTAGAGTTCGTCCGCCCAGATCCTGGCCGGCGGAGATGGGTCGGCACGGCGGCGGCGCGCAACTCCGATGGCAGCGACGGAGATGATGGTGGAACGACGACCCTGGACGGCTGCCGGCGGCGCTGGCCACCGAGGACGGAGTGCCCGACCTCGGCCCGGATCTGGGCCCGTCGGGCCTGGATCGGGCTGGTTGGGCCCCGTGGATCGACTGGTTTCAGGGGCTCCTGGTCTGGGAGCCCACCCCCTGACCATGGTGATGGATGGTTGGGGCGCTAGATCCGGGCCTGACGGGCCTAGATCCGGCAGCTGCCTGGCAGTCCCGTATGGGCTCTGCGGGTTCGACGGGCGGGTGCGTCCTGCCTATTGAACCCCACTGTCCGAGGTCGTTTGGTTGATCCTGGTGTCTCCTGTCCGCCTCGGTGGGATGGTCGTGGTGGTGTTTGGCCCCTTCAAGGGCTAGTGATCTCGGACGACGAGGTGGCGGCCTCGGAAGGTGGACTGCACGGGCGTTCTGCGGCGAACGACGTTGTGGTGGTGATGGTCCTTTTCCTGGTCTAGGTGGCTGGCAGGGAGAGGACGGCGGGGGATCCTGGCGTTGTGGCAGCCCAGATCGTGAGTGGGGAGCCGGACTCGGTGACGGGGCGGTCTGAGGTACCGGGTGTGGTGAAGGTTTTTTGCGGGCGAAAGCCCCGCGCTCCGGCGCCGACGGCGGCGATGCCTGCGGGTGTCGTAACCCTCTTGGGGCGCTGTTGTGTTTACCTTCGCCGCATCAGCACTCCGGGTGAAAACCTTGACCTTCGGTCTCGACATTGGCGGCGTTTGGCGTCGTTTCCTTCTTGAGGGCTTTGTCGTGGAGTTCCGGTGTGTTTAGGCTTAGCGTTGTCCTCGGTGGCAAGTTTGGCTCTCCAGTGTTTTCTCTTTTCTATCTTTGATCTGCTTTGTAAGAGGATCACCTCATCACTTTGTATCGGTTTGGCCGTTGGGCTTTATTTATAAAGCGGGGCGAATGCCTGTTTCGTCAGAAAAGGTCTAGAATAGCCTAAAAAATCAGCGGTTGATTTTCTTCGTACTACTCCTTCTACCGACTACCAGTAGTAAATTGTACCATAAAAATCCTCAGAAAAAGAGAAAAATACAACCAAACTTGAACCAAATAGATTTTTTTTCCACATGTGCAAACTCTTATGACTAGCCTAATGGTACCCGGTCGACTCACTTTCGATGGTCCTCACTCCTCAACGAAATCGTCTTCTTCCTCCTGACAAGAACATGACTCCGCCTGCTCGCCCCGCTCAGCGCCACATCCATAACAGAACTCAAACTTACACCTGAAAATTATGCAACCAAAAATCAAGGTATTAGGCATCAACGCTCTGCACTTGTTCCACTACATTATACTGTCTAATTATTGCACATACTAGAAAACTTGCGTGCTATCCATATTAACAGAAATTGTTCGGCTAAGAATAAAATAGAAACATCATGTCTAGCAGAAGGATCATCCAGCGGTCAGGATAGTCAACCAAGAAGGAAACGGCAATTTACCTGCAGACAATATGGAAGCAGCCATCTACTTTTTCCACGAAGAACTCGCACTTGGGGCACCTTCTCCACTTCTTCTCGGTGGCCATCTCCAGCAGCTTCACGTCCTCGCTGCTCGTGTCCCCTCTCTTGTAAGCGGCGCAATCAGCGCCCGCATGCCACGGCACGCCGCACTGGGCGCAGAACAGCCGCCTGCACACCTGGCACTCCGACTGCGTCACGAGCTTCCTCCCAGCATCTCCTTCTCCGCCGTCGCCGTCGTCGTCGTCCTCGTCGTCAGCCACCATCATCTCCGAGCAATCGGGGAAGGGGCAGTAAGTCCGCCGCGCGCCTAGGAACATGGACTCGCACAGCGCGGCGCACCACCGCTCGAACACGTCGCCCGGGAGGACGGCGCGGCACAGCTCTGGGTCGAGGGTGCCGGCGCCGCCGGGCTCGACCTTGGCGCGGACGTGGCCCGTGAGGCACGCTCGGCAGAAGGCGTGGGCGCAGGCGCTGCCACCACGGTGGACCTCGGAGGACGCCATCGGCTCTTCGCAGATGCTGCAGGGGTGCAGCGCCTTTCCCGCGGCAGCCGCCATTGGAGGAGGGGAGAAGTTTTCTATGGTATTCGGTGTACTGGTAGAAAAATACTAGGCCATCTCGATCTCTCCGATAGTTCTTAGGGTTTTTGGGGTTTCCTTATTTGAGGGTCTTTTCCACGTAGGACTCCCAATTCGTTTTCCGTCGGTCAATCACATTTCAAACCATTCGTTGGAAACATAATCCGTTTTAGTTGTTTGGATTAGTAAGAATTTAGAGTTAGTTTTTGGAAAACGACTTTAAGGAGGAATTTTAGCAAAACCCGTTTTGCTTAGTTTTTCTGTTGGAATGTGTAAAAAAAAAACCCCGTTTGGAAGACTCGAAGCGCAGAGCATATTTCACGGTATGACTTGCAACCACATGTAGCGTCCCCGGCCGGAGCGCTCTCCGCTAGGTGCAGTGCGGCGAGAACGGCAAACACTACTCGGCCGCCATCCCGTCGCCGCCCTGGCGTGTGTATCATTTATTCATTTTCCTTTGCCTAGGCGAAGGACATGGCCCGTCGGCCCCAGGCATCTTTTCGATGTGGGAGACGGCGGAAAGCACGACGAACGATGGGTTTAGGGTTTAGAGTGTTCATGGATAGACTCAGTCTTTATCGAAAAAAATGGATAGAGTCAGTTGAGCAGCTTCGCGGGTGAGCCGGTGAGTAAACCTGAGAAAGGTCTCATACCTCAACCAAACCTCAACCGTACCCGTCCACATTTCCGTGTCAGCCAAACCCAACTGAACCCACTTAACATTATTTTCAGCCCACCCAAAACTGAACCCACTATGTTTTCCACTTGAACTGATTTAAACCCAACAGGTAACTGTGGGTTTAAACCCAATACGGAACCATGGGTTCCACCGGAGGATCGATTGGTAGCTAGCTGGTTGGCGCGCGCGTGTGAAGAGGAACCATGGATAAGTAGCTAGCTAGCTGGTTGCTGCTGCCTTTTTTTCTTCTGAACGGAGGTTGCTGCTGTGGGTGGACCAGCGTTAGGTCGACCGGAGGGGCGGGGCAGGGCACGAGCGGCGGCGGCTCCGGTGGGTGGGCAATGGCAAAGATCGAGTCCGTCAAGGTTGTGCCTGTCGTGGAGGCAAACCCAATCAAGCCAAACCAGGTAGGAACTTTAGGTTCAACTTGTTCGGAACCAAACCCATTCGAGACTGTACCCAACCATACCCGATCGAGTCATACAGAAAACTAAACTATACCTGTTTCACTTTCAGCCCATTTACACCCAAACCAAACAAACCCATATAGAAAAACCAACCCAGCAGACCCGGGTTAGACATAACTATTCTCAGATTTACCGGTGAGGAACTGCTTCTCTGCAGCGTTCGTACGAAGAGGAAGCGAGAGAGAGAAAGAGAGAGAATGTAGTCTAAAATGGCAAAGAAAAAATAAATATATTATTACTTAGGGCATCAGATTAGCTGGGATCTATGATCAAATCCAGCTTCATTTTACCACCATTCGGCACTAGATTACTATTCAGATCACAACAGATTGCATAATTCAAACCCACATGTCCAAAATATTAGAACTCGGAAATTTCTCTGCATTCCAATCCAAGCAGATTAAATTTCCCAAGATGCAAAGTTTGCAGGTGTACCACACTCCGGCATCCTCTCGCGTACCATATTCTCCTCGATCTCATGCTGTGGTGCAACTAGAATGAGTGCCGCCCCACTGGTTGCCACATCCATAGCAGAACTCGAACTTGCACCTGCATATATGAAAGAACCATTAGAAATTTCAGAAATAAACACGTGATACTTCTACGGCTCACCATTATTCTGCAAAAGTAATAATGTTAGCACTAGCTAGCTAGCTACCTGCAGGTAATGTGCAAGCAGCCCTCGGTTTTCTCGACGAAGAACTGGCACTTGGGGCACCTCTTCCACTTCTTCCCCTTGGCCATCTCCAGCAACATCAGGTCCTCCTTGCCTCTGTCGTCACCCTTGCCGAGCTTCCTGTAAGCGGCACAATCGGAGCCCGCATGCCACGGCACGCCGCACTGGGCGCAGAACAGCCTCCTGCACACCTGGCACTCCGACTGCGCCACATTGCCGTCGTCCACCACCATCATCGCCGAGCAGTCCTTGAACGGGCAGTAATACCTCTTGGCGCCGAGCGTCATGGACTCGCAGAGCGCGGCGCCCCATCTGATACGGGCACGACGGAGGAGGTGCAGCCTAATTTCAGGACTCCGCCAAGCTAGTATATTTTGTATCAGTATTATTTGTAATAATTAGTTTTAAATAATTATTAGAGTTGAGTTTGGGCCTGTCCAACTCAACTAGGGCGTGGCCCACTAGTGGGGCGGTACTGTAGCGCACACTGTACCGCGGTCCTGTAGCGCGGTACTGTAGCACCCCTCCCCTCCATATAAGGCTAGGGGCTGCGAGTTAGAAGGGGTTCAGAAAATTAGGTTAAAAACTACTACGTGTGTTTCTTTGTGAAGCATCCCTCCGGGGACGGCGATGCCGTTTATCAGTTTGTAATAAAGATTGCTGCGGAGGTTCTTGTGTTCATCAAGGATTGTCGTACTTTGGTTGGAGGCGTGGTGATCTTCATCACGTTGCTTGCTGGATTCGTTCCTCTTCTCCAGGTTTGCGTTCATCGTGTAATTGGGAAAATTATTACCTTGGTTGTCTCGCTGTGAAAGATCGGGCAAAACTCTAGGATCGACGGGGTTGATCCTTATCATGTGGTATCAGATTTCTGGGTTGCTCACAGTGAGGTTGTGTTGATCGATCTCATCTAGATCGGTTGATTGGGAGGAGTTTGATTGGAGGATCTTGTGCAGATTGATTTGATCGGATGAGATAAGCAGATTGCTACGTACTAGCCCAAATTCGCGATCTACTGTAGCTACAGTGCCGCGAGCCCAGATTGCATCTGCTAGTACGCGTACGTGCACAGAAAAAAGGAAAGGAAAGCGTTAGAAAAAAAAAATCGGATCGCACGTACGTGCGTAGCAGGGAGTTGAGATCGTGGTGCCTTTGGTTGTTTTTTTTTTCCTTCGTACAGGGTACGTGAGTTCCAGCCGGAAAGGAGATCAAACAAAGTTTGGATCGGATCTGCTGGCTGATTTCTCGGTAAAAGCAAAAACGGAAAGTAGCGATCTGGCTATTCACGGTTGTTTCCTTCCATGGTACGTATCTATGTCCTTCCTTGGTACGTGAGCTAGTACAAGAGAAAAAAAAAATTCGGAAGGAGTTGGGATCGGAACTTGCTGCTGTTTCCGATTCCTGTAGGTACGTACTACTGCTGCTGATTGGCAAGAGTCTTTGGCTGAAAACAAAAACAGAAGAAGAGCCGCAGCTGCTGCTTGCCAAAGCTGGACTGCTGCTGCTGTTACGTACATTACTTCGTGCTACAGTAATCCGTGAATATGGCCAGATTTTTCAAATCGTTTCCGGGAGATTTTTATGGCAAACGTTGTCTTTCTGGGGAGAAGTCTAGTGATGTGTTCAATGACTATCTGGACATGTTGCATGGTAGGGCATGTGATGACTCTAAACTCACTTGGACACTGAAATATTCTTCGACATATGCTGAATTTCAGTCGTGGGAATATCATATGCTACATGGCTTTGACAGATGTACTACCTACGAGTTTGTGGATCAGTCTACGCGTTTGGTTCTTGCACTGCGACGTGTGGATGAGGAGGTGACTCGTTGGTGGAATGAGGAGATGTATGGGAAGGACAGCACATATGCAACTTGGCGTGACTTCAATAATTTTTTGCGTGACTGTTTTATGTCTCCTCGTCGTATGGGGTCTTGTACCAAGACCGTGTTGAACGTGAAGGCGATCAAGCAGCCGCCCAGGGATGTGCAGCGGATGGTTGATGATGGCAAGAGGAAGCCGCCTTGTTCCAAGGAGGTTGCAGCTGTATCTATTCCGTCTCCTGCAAAGGCTGTGAAGACTGTTGTTCCAGTGCAAACGGTCAGCGAGGCAGTGACAACATTTTCTGAAGAGAAGAAGCCTGCTGTTGACAAGGTTGTGTGTACTGAAACTGCAGTGGAGGTTGTACCATTGAGAGGGCTGAATATGCAACTCAAGCGGGTACATGATGATGCTTGCAAGACAGTTGACAAGGGTCAGCGATGGAGTTTATTTCAGACTCAGTGCATTATAAAAGGTAAAGAGTGCAAGATGATGATTGATGGTGGTAGCTGTACTAATGGCATAAGCAAGGCAATGGTGGCAGCGTTGGGGTTGTCCACATGGCGTATTCCTGAACCTAAGCATCTCGAGTGGTTAAATAGCTGCGGTATGCTGAAGGTAACTCATAAGGTGTGTGTGCCATTTACAGTTGGTGACTATGTTGATGAGGTAGAGTGTGATGTATTGCCATTGGAGGTGTGTGGACTGTTACTTGGCCGTCCGTGGCAGTATGATCGCAATGTTACACATGCCGGGAGAGCAAATACATATTCTTTTGTGCATGATGGTAAGCAGCGGACTTTGAGGCCTATGAGCGATGATCAAATCAAGTCCGATGTGGTGCTGGTGATCCAGAAGGAGAGGTTGCGCAAGGCTAAACCGCCTAGGTTAGCTAAGCTGCAGCATGAGGAGCATGATGCGCAGAGTGTTACTCTTGATATTACTTCAGCTATGCATGTAGATGACAAGCCAGATGTTCTTGTTAGTGACAAGCCAGTCGAAGTACAGCCTCTTGCTAATGAGAGGAAGGATGTTGCAGCATGTGTTACGAAGCCAGTTTGTGTTGACACAGGTGTCCAGACTGATGATATTTGTGCTGATCATGTCCCAGTGCATGTGGTGCCACGGGGCGACAAGCGCTGTTTTGTTAGTACACCTGTGAGGCGTGTTGTTGGAGCTGCCGTGCGGATGCATAAAGGCAAGGATGGATATGTTCGTCAGTTGTGTGGCCCGGGCATTACTTTTTTGCAGGGTCGTACAAAGAGGGTTCATGTTCAGCAGCAAAGGGTTCCAGCAAGAATTCAGAAGACGAAGTTTGTGGCGCCTATGGCCAGGCGTGTGTGGAGAAGAAAGGAGGCGCCCCAAGCTGTACCAAGTCGAGCAGGCCAAGAGGGAGGTTGTGGTGTGGTAGGCACGCACGACTTGAAGATGGCGACGACGCGTGATGCTGTTGTTCATATCACGCCACCTTTTCAGGCAGACCCTCTCGCGTTGAGGACAACGCGTTTTGAAGGGGGGAGGATGATACGGGCACGACGGAGGAGGTGCAGCCTAATTTCAGGACTCCGCCAAGCTAGTATATTTTGTATCAGTATTATTTGTAATAATTAGTTTTAAATAATTATTAGAGTTGAGTTTGGGCCTGTCCAACTCAACTAGGGCGTGGCCCACTAGTGGGGCGGTACTGTAGCGCACACTGTAGCGCGGTCCTGTAGCGCGGTACTGTAGCACCCCTCCCCTCCATATAAGGCTAGGGGCTGCGAGTTAGAAGGGGTTCAGAAAATTAGGTTAAAAACTACTACGTGTGTTTCTTTGTGAAGCATCCCTCCGGGGACGGCGATGCCGTTTATCAGTTTGTAATAAAGATTGCTGCGGAGGTTCTTGTGTTCATCAAGGATTGTCGTACTTTGGTTGGAGGCGTGGTGATCTTCATCACGTTGCTTGCTGGATTCGTTCCTCTTCTCCAGGTTTGCGTTCATCGTGTAATTGGGAAAATTATTACCTTGGTTGTCTCGCTGTGAAAGATCGGGCAAAACTCTAGGATCGACGGGGTTGATCCTTATCACCATCGCTCGAAGACGTCCCGTGGGAGGATGCCCTGGCAGAGCGCCGGGTCGAGGACGCCAGCGCACCGCTCCTCGGGGCACTCGACGTCGGCGATCCTGTCCTGGATCTTGGCGCCAATGTAGCCCCGAGGCAGGCCGTGCAGAAGGCGTGCGCGCAGCCGCGGCTGACGCGGTGCGCGTCCCACGGCGGCACGGCATCCATGCAGATCTTGCAAAATACGAGAGCCGCCGACCGCCGACGCCGCCGTGGCGGTGGCACTGGGCCTCGAGGAGGACGAAGACGAGGAGGCGCCCGCGGCAGAGGAGCACTCACCTATGAAAACGAAGGGGACTTCGCTACTATTGGTGCTGGCAGCGAGACGCGCTGGGAGCCGCGCGCGGCGCGACATGATCACCTCCTGGAGAGTTAATTGCGCTGGAGGTCACACATCTCGTCACGTACGTGCACATTGGTCACACATCTGGATAACGGGATTTTTTGGTCACACATCTCGACAATTGCGTGCACATTGGTCACAAACGGGAAGCGTCATCCCGTTTTGGACCGGACATTTTCAGAAAACCCCTAGCGTAATATTAGCAGGGCCATATTGCAAATATCTAGACAGAAATGATTTTCGGAAAAGAATAAAGAGGGATGACGTCATGCTGACGTCAGCACACAGCAATGGACCTAAAGCAGCTCAATCCGGTGGGCTAGTACTGCACATCAACGGGCGGCGGCGCTGCCATCTCCGGTGGGCTGCAGCGGGAGCACGGGGGTTTCACGCGGGTGGCCGCCGTCGGCATCCCCCATGGGCGCGAGCCACGGCCGGGAAACCCGAGGATCTGCGCCGTCGTCGATCTGCGCCCGAGGATCTGCGCGGTCGTCGATCTACGCCCGAGGTGCAGGCAAGCGGAAGCCCGCGAGCGCACCGGCTTGGACTCGTTGGGGACCTCCTGGCGCACCGGCTTGGACGGGGCGCGTGGGGCGGCGGCGCACGGCAGGGGCGCGGTGGGCCGACGGCGGCGGAGCTCCAGCAGGCGTCCAACGGCGGGCCTCGTTAGATAGCTTCTCGAGGAAGTGGATGATGCTTGCAGCTTGCTCCTGCCGCTAGGCATGCCGCTTAGGAGAGGGATCGAGCTTGTGCTAGCTAGCTCCCGTCATTTTGCAATGACACTACGGATCGAAATTGCTGGCCTGTACCCTGTAGCAGACGTACACCATCCGGCGGCGGCGGCGCTCCAGCAGGTGGCGCGGTGGAGCGGCGGCGCTCCAGCGTTGACCTCCTTTTTTATTTTTCTTTTGTTTTTTCTGAAAAGATCAGGTGGGCATGTCTAATTTTGCAATATGGCCCTGCGAATATTACTTGAGGGGGTTTTCTGAAAATTTCTGGTCCATAACGGGATGACGTGGCCCGTTTGTGACCAAAGTGCACGCAATTGTCGAGATGTGTGACAAAAAATCCCGTTATCCAGATGTGTGACCAATGTGCACGTACGTGACGAGATGTGTGACCCCCAGCGCAATTAACTCCCTCCTGGAGCTGGAGCTCGGCGGCGTACTTCTCGTCAGATATCGAGAAGAGCTCGTCATCTCCAGCGACGTCGACGTCAGTCTGAGCGTGGGCGAGGGCTGAGAAGTAGAAGTCGTCAACGAGGACGGTGAGATCTGGGTTGCAATACTCTGCCGCCATTTCTTAGTGCCAGGTGAGGAGGTCGATGGCCTCTTTATTTGGGGTTTGTTGCAGTACTGTTTAAGATCCACTAGGTAGCAGGCTAGCTCGATGGTTAATGTGATAATGTCGAAGCCAATACGTCTGGTCTCTTTATTTTTTTTTTGACACTATTTATCTTTTGACATGAGGAACCAATGCGTCGTGTTTGTATCCGGTGAGGCGCTGATGACAAGAATTTTGGAGGGCCGCGGTTGGTTGTTTTCCGGCCGGCTCATGATATTCCCGACGTGCCTTCATTACAACGTTTCGCTCGATGGATGTTCAAGAAAAGAAAAGCTTGGCCCCATTGAACCAAATAAGACTAGCCATAGTGGGGTATCATAGATCGAAATTGCTATGCATACGACGATTTCCGTACGATCCCTGTACGATACTTCCTCCACCGCGGGCTGTGTATGGCTCAGTGGCAGTGCTAACTAATCCGCTGCCCTGAATCCAAGTCCCAAACCCAAACCTTCAACATATACGGCAGCTTTTGTATCAATTTCCAGAGGCAGAATCGCCGGATCCCAGTGGGAACACATGAGCACAAAGGAGAAGCGATCCAATCATTGCTGATACTCTAGTGTGATTGCGTGGCTGCGGCGGCGTCGGCTAAGACGAGGACAGCGTGGTTGTGGCGGCTAAGACGAAGGCGGCGAGGCCGGTAAGCAGTGAACCGCAACTCCAGAGCATGGCGGTGAACGGTGGCGGCAACTGCACAGCGGGGAAGGACGACGAGTGTTCCGCACGAGAGAACATCGGACGATATGGACTTGGTTTTGGGCTTTAGGGTTTGGTCCTGGGCTTGGATTTTGGGTAGCCGAACACACAGTTCTCTCGTTGCCCAGCGTGATTGCGTCGCGCGTGAAGCAAACTCGCTGCCACGTAGGATCGGACGGGCATCGGACAGAACTTTGTCGTATGTATAGCACTGTCATCATACATAGTACTGTATTATGCATGCCATGTTTGTAAAAAACTAACGTGTCACTGCAATTAATGATGAGATAGATGATACTGATATCTTAGATAGATACCGCAACATAGCCGATTCTAAGACAAGATTAGTCTATAACATTTATGTTATATGATATATACACACATACTCCCTCTGTCCCAAATTATCCTGCGTTTTGGATTTGGTTAAAGTCAAACTTTTTAAAGTTTGACCAAACATATAGAGAAAAATACTAACATCTATAATACGAAATGAATGTAATACGATTATATATGTTATGCTGATTCCACTAATATTTATTTTATACTCCCTCCATGTCAAAATATAAGACACGCTATTTTTGTGCTGGTCTTTGATGATCAACCTTGACCACTAATATATAACAACTTATATGGATTGAGAATGTAGAAATGGTACGTTGAATTTGTCTTACAAAATTATTTCGTTTCATATATTTGTATACTAATTTTATGGCATATTATAAGTACAAATCATGGTCAAAGTTGTACATCGTTGACTGGCGTAATTAAAGGGCGCCTTATAATTTGAGACGGAGGGAGTATTCTAAAAATTGGTATTTTGTCTTGTATGCTTGGTCAAAGTTTACAATTTTTTTACTTTGACTTAACCCAAAAAGCAGGGTAGTTTAGGACAGAGGGAGTATGTTACTACTATTATGGAAGTGGTAACATACACTAGTATCATATGCATGATACTAGTATATGATACTTCTCAATATGGCTATTCTAATCTTGTGCAACTCTCCACAAAATAAAGACAGTATTATTGCATTATTAACACATATATACATTTTATGCAAAAATAAAACACATTTACTCGTATTTGCTAGTCGATATAGAGCTTTGCAGATGTAAGATGTTTCGTATGGTTGGCAAAAAGTGTTGCCCCGGTTTTGCCCCCTCGTCTCATCCTGGCTTGACTCGTTCCATATGCCTCGCTCAGTGACACCGTATAATTTTCGGCAGAGATCTCATTCGGTGCTCCAATGATTCGAGAATTGCCACCGTGAGAGTGAACGCCACAAATTCTAGTGTCCTCTTAGCTTGTTGGCTTGTTGCCTTGCCGCACAGCTAGTGTCTCGCCGAGCATCATCATGCTCAAATTCCATGTGTGGGTCTGATGGATCGGTGCCCCCTCCAGTGGCTTTTGTTCTAGGTCTTGGCAATGATCGTTTTGCTCCGCTGACTCGGTACATGTGTCTGATGTGGTTTTGCAACCCACTCAGTCTGCTTAGGTTGTGCAGCTACAAGCTGGGTTGAGAACTTTCTAGAGCGGGCATAGCCTTCTCTGTGCAGGGTTTATTTTTTGCTGGCTATGCTAAAGACCACATCTTCGTCGTTGTCCTTGTAGAGAGGTCAGTGTTGGCTCTACGATTATGGTGGGTTGTTCTGGGTTGGGAGAGGTTTCCGTGCTTCCTATTAGGGGTTTTTGTTTTATTTGCGTTGTGAGTAGTTCGTTTTGGCCTATATATGTATCAATTTTCACCCCGTTTTCCACAAAGTAAATAGACAATTATCTCCTATGAATTAATAGATTGGAGCAAAAACTTTTGCACCGTTTGAAAATAAATAGCATTGCACCAACCCATGAAAAAAGATTGTGCAACAGCTCGTGTTCAGGTCACCGGTATAACTTTTGATCAAATGTGACACTGATTCATCTATTATGCTACACAAAAAGGTAAATGTTTGACACATATATAGTGTTCGGTACTGAGTCCCCGAGAGCAAAAAAGACCTAAACTCACACTAGAAGAAATGCTAAGAGACCTAAACTGCTCAGTTTAGTAGAGGACAATCGAGCAAAAACCTTTACAACGGGCAAGCTGCCAAGCTAAACTAGGTCTAAAGCACCATATAGGGCATACAAAAGCGTCCGTAAGTCCGACTAAACGCGGCACAAACATAGAAAAATCACACTACTTAAGCTAGTAATATTTTCACACTGACCCATCGCTCTCAAGGCCGATGACTCCGACTTTGCCAACACCAAGGTACAGCCCATGCCATCACATTGGTAAAGTCCATCATGTGTAGGCTCGTCGACCTCAACAAACCAGGAGAGAGAAGACATAACAAAAGGGAAGCAAATATTTGCCCCTCCGGTCTCGACAGGGAACTAGCAATATTTGCCGATATAGCTTGCATGTCAAGAATTTTCATGTGACAACAACCGTATGCATGTAGAAAGGCTCTACCAAGATGCTCCACCGCCGACTCCATGCTCATCCCACCACCAACGCTTATCGGCCATCCGCTAGACCAAAGAGCAGTTGTGAAAGGATCGAGTAGGTTGACTAGAGGGGGGGGGGGGGGGGGGGGGGTGAATAGGCAACTACAAATTTTCTTTTTCTTTTAATCAAATTGAGGAATCGCTCAAATATAAGTTCTCTAGATATGCAACTAGGTGAACAATCCTATATGATGAGCAATAAACAAGCTAGCAAGATATACTAAACAAGTTAAGCTAGCAATACAAGTAAAGGAAGGATAAGAGATAACCACACGGTGACGCGGAGATGATTCCGAAGTTCACTTCCCAATGGAAGCTACGTCTTTGTTGGAGCAGTGCGGGGTCACAAGTGAGCCCCGGATAGCCTTGATATGGCACACCGTATCTCCATCATGTTATCCTCCAATGAGGAGTTCCACGAGTCACTATATGATGCTCTCGAGGTCGGCAACAAACCTTTACAAGGATGAGGCACACTCGACAACCGAATTGGAGGCTCCCACAAGCCACAAGAATTACAAGGCCAAGGCACGCATCCACAACTCAATTGGAGGCTCTTGGCTTTTCCCCGTGGCTCCCAAGCACGAAGAACACAACTTCGTCTAGGATTCAATGACCCAAGAGGCAACAAGATCCGCTAGGATTAGTGGGGGGAATCGAAATTGCTTTGGGTGGAAGTGTAGATCAAGACCTCCTCCGTCTCTCCTCAAAGTATGAAGGTGTTTGGACCGATGGAGTGGGAGATCTTGAAGGTTGAAGCTTTGTAACAATGGTGGAGAGTGATTTTCAAAGCCTAGGTACTACAGACCAAATGGCCCGGTACTACCGAACGACAGAAAGCAGCAGTCAACAGCCGCTTTGACCAGGCGACGTGAGCGCCCGGTACTACCGAAGTTTCCACCGTAGTACCGGAGGAGCGCAGGACCGGTACTACCGGAAATATTAACGGTACTATACCGCATAGGAATTCCCCAAATCCAGTACCATTTGGCGTTCGCCGGTACCTGGCTCGGTACCAAGTCCGGTACTATCGAGCGAGCTCGGTACTACCGGGCCATTTCATCCGGTACTACCGGAGCCAGGAAAGTGTGCCAAACACAATGTATTTCAGGGAATGGGATGGCTGTGGTGTGCATATTGGTTTGTGCAAATATGTAAACAAGATTGATTCCACCCAAACCTCCACAACGGATCTCCCTCTTGATAGTACGGTTTTTCTATAAGGTAAAACCTAGGAAAAACTACAACTTCTCGCTTGACGCTTGTAGAGGAGAAATCCCACCATCATGTGTGAATAATAAGATGTACCTGTAAACGTTTATCACACAATTAGTCCGCTTATTGTGTTGTCAACAATCATCAAAATATATAGGGATAGAAATGTCTGACGAGGTGTGAACTCGGCAAATCCCTGGGTTGAGTACCCGGGTTGATTGAGGGGGAGAGAGTTGAGCGCTGGTGATCACGACGGCTGACAAGCAAGGCGTTTACCCAGGTTCAGGCTCCCGGAGGATAACACCCTACTTCCTGCTTGTCTGGTATTGAATGGCGAGTTGTGGCTACAATGGCGAGATGGCAATCTCGCTAGGGTTTGTGGTGGCGGCTATGAGCGCCCTAGACGAAGGACCCTCCTAGCCTTTATATGGTAGGCTAGGTCTCAGGTGAACGGTGCCGATGGCGCTTACAAGATGATGGAGTGCATGACCTATCCGTCGACTATCTTGGGCCGCACGTCGTCCTCCTTGGGCCTTCCTTGGGCCCTCGTCATAAGGCTGATAGGCTTGGCGTGACCCAGGTATCCCCACCGTGGGAGTCGAAGAGTGACCCCACGACAGGAGCCCCCGAGTGCTTAGTCGAATCGTAGAGTCGGGTAAAGGACTCCTTCCTCCTGGGCACGCCGTCGGGTTCCTGAAAGGAACAAGTAAAATTAGTCGACTCCGGCCGTTCAGGGCTTATGGAGGATTCCTTAGTCGAACCGTCGACTGCAGGGTAAAATACTGTGGTACAGCCTTAGTCGGTGATTTTTCGACTGCTATTGTTCTGAGTCACTCGGGAGCGCGAACAGCGCTCCCGATGGGAGTAGCCCCCGAGATTAAGCTGAATTGCTTGCAATTGAGGTTAAACTCAATTTTTCTTCAGTCGAAAAGCCCGCTCCCGATGGGAGTAAAGAAGGGACTCGACCTGTTGGAGTCGCGACTGGCTTTGCGTGACTTACTGTGTATTCGGCCGGTTTGGCTTACTGCACGAGTTTGTTCAGCTCTTGGAGCTTACTGAATCTTCTTGCACTCGAATGAACTGTTCGAGTTCTCAATCAGCCCGTTGGCTTACTTCCTACGCCTTCGCGGTTGACGTCAGCGCTGACGTTTTTGGCGCACTCTGTGTCCGATGGGACGTGACAGTGCGGTCCCACTGTCAGTATTGACTGGAGACAGCGGTTGCCGCTTTACTGACCGTTGGGCGCGAAAATTTCGCGGTGTGATGATGGCGCCTTGATTCCCGTGCGTAGTGGGCGGCGTGGCCGGCGACGGTTGCTATCTCCGCGCGACACGTGGACGGCCAGATGATGTTGTGGAGTGCGGTTTCGCTGAGGACGGCCTGGATTAACTGGCCACGCGGTATATATTTTTCACCGCGGCGGCGAACAGTTCATTCCATCCCCATTCTGCCTCGTCTCCGCTGCTTGCTCTCCGCCATTGTTGTTCTTTTCTGCCAGTTTCTTTTCTCCGCCCTCCATGAGCAAGGCCGCGATGAAGAGGGGGAAGCCTGTGCTGGCGCCGTCGCCGCCGCCGAGGCGAGCGTGATGAAGAAGCCCGACGGCGACTGGGTCAAATCGTCGGTGAAGAAGGCCGACCTCGAGGCCCTCCGCGCGCAGGGGCTGCTGCCGCCGGCAACAGGCGACGGTGCGCGCCCGGGAAAGAGGTATTCCCGCTCCTCGCGAGGGGGAACGCGTTTGCTTCGTGGATTTCCTTCCGCGGGGTTTCGGGTTCCCCCTCCACGATTTCGTCCGTGGTCTCTTGTACGCTTATGGGATTCAGATCCACGATCTGACTCCCAATAGCGTCTTGAGCATCGCGAGCTATTTCGTGCTCTGCGAGTGCTTCCTGGGAATCGCACCCAACTGGCTGCTGTGGAAGTCGCTATTCCTCGTGAGGAGGAACGTGGGGAAGAGCAAGCAGGTGTATCCAGTCGGCGGCTTCGGCATCCAGGTGCGTGGCGACACCTACTTTCAGATGAAGAAGTCCGACTCCGTCCAGGGCTGGCGGAAGAAGTGGTTCTACATCAGGTGCGACCAGGAAGGGCTTCCCGACTTCGCGGCTGATCGCGAGTTGCGGAAGACGAACGCGGGGCGCACCGCTGTCGAAGGAGGACAGGGAGGCGACTCAGCCCTTGCTGACGCTTCTTCGTGGCCTTCTGAAAAGTCTTGGGCGCGAGACAGGTGGAGTTCACCTTATTGCCACCTTCTTCAGGCTTCGGGTGCAGCCGCTCCGCACTCGCGTCCACCCAATGTGGGCGCGTGAGGATTGGCGATGAGCTCGATGATGACGCAGTCGAGTCGAAGGTGAGGAGCATCACTAGTCTCCGAGCCGCTGACCCGTGCAATGTCAAGTGCCCGGTCGAGCCGTATGGGCCTAATAACCCTGTGCCTGAGGTGAGCTTCGTGTTTGCTTTTGTCTTGTATCTTCTTCTGTCGAATCTTTTTGCCTGACTCGAATGCTTCATTTGCTGACAGGGTCGTTCGAGCTATGTCAGTCTTCCTCCGTTGATGGAGAATGGACCTCATGAAGAGGCAGAGTTCCCTGAGGACGAGGTTGATGACGATGAAGTTCCCTCCGCCACCTCTCCGAGTGAAGAGTTGGAGGAGGATGATGAAGATGAGGAGCCGCTGCGGAAGCGGCAGAGGCGAAAGAGTGGCGACCTCTTCGGCTTCGTCACCCGTGAAGGAGGCGGGTGTGGAGAAAGGAGGAGGCGAGCGGTCGTCCTCGGGCGCTAGGCACACGAGTGACCTGGCTGAGCCTTTGATCGTGCCTCCCCTCGGCTCTGCACCGCCGACTGAGTTTGCGAGGATGGCCTCCGTCTCCCTGGGCAGTGAAGATGATGGATGTCGCCAGGTTAGTCGCGTAACCATTGCCTTGTTGTGTCGAGTTTGCTTTTTGATTTGCGAGTCCTTGAATTATCTTGTCACAGCGACCGTACTGGCTGCTGGTTCTCCTCGTGAGATGGAGCACACTTCTGCTCCATGATCGAGCAGACTGCGAAGACGACCGGAGAAGAGGCTCAGGCGGGTGACGCTTTGGCCTTGAAACTTCGACCTCCTCCGTGCCAGAGAAAACTGCTGATGCGACTCCGGTTGACGCTGGGCTGCTTGAGCATGTAAGTGTCCTTTGACTCGTTCTGCAAAATCTGTATCGGGTGCGCGAACAGCGCTCCCGATGGGAGTAGCCCCCGAAGATGTGCGTGACTAGAATAGTCGGGCGCAGATTGATGTCTTGTGTTTCCCGCAGCCTTTTATCGCCAGCAGATGGAGGGAGCCGCAGCCTTCGTTCGCATGGAGCAGGAGAGGGATCAACTCCGCACTGCTCTGGAGCAGGCGAATAGTGAGTGTGAACCCTTGTGTTCGGGGTGCTTCGACTGCCTTATTGCTAACTTTGCTCCGTTGATCCGTAGGCGAGAAGGAGAGCATGAAGAAGCGGGTCGCGGAGCTGGAGAAGTCGCTGGGTGAAGCCCAAGAGCGTGAGCAAGCCGGGATGATCTGGAGAAGACCCAGGTCGACCGCTTGCTCGCACTCGCAGATGTTATTGGAAGTAAGTATTTCGGCTCAGTGCCTACTTTGCCTTTTGTCGACTTCTGAGTCTTACGGGTATGGTTTTCTTTGATCAGAGACTTGCGGAGGTGCTCCTCCAGAAGGGACTTCCAGCGAGGGTGTCGGCTTGGTGGAGGTTGTTGGCCTCGACCGCGTCTGCGCGTATGCTTCGGCGGCGCTGCAGAAGTCGACAGGCGCTTGGCGACTGTGCACCGGAGCAGCATCTTCCCAGCAGCCATC